>NW_025558560.1:0-42376 GCF_020424385.1 Procambarus clarkii
GGAAGACTTCTCATAGAGTACTGGCGGACTTCCGGTGACGCGTAAATCCACGGGCCGTTGGGAAACAGCTGTCGCGACAGACAGGACCACTCGTCGCACGTCCGACCTCTATGCCGTGTCGTGTATGACTGCTGGCGCCAGCCCGGCGCGCGGCCCGGACCCCCTTCCTTCGTGACGTCACTTTCGCCACGGGAGGTTTTCATTGGCTCTCCCGGTGCCACACTGCTGTCGGTGACCAATCCGGTGCCACTGACGTCACACGGTTTTGGCGGGAGATCAGAGAGGTAAGCGCCATCTTGGCTCCCTAAAGGGCCTAAACCACAGGCCAAAATATTACTATTTCACAAATTTCTCGGCTCTCCGAGAACACTTCACTCTCTCCCATATATCAAATTGTAGCCTGCAACGTAGAGAACGCTTGGGGAAAAGCAGACATGACTCTTACTGCAGGCGTGGGAGAATTATAAGGGGGGAACTCCGTCACATACCCCTCCCCTTAAAATAAGAGTCATGTATGTTTAGTGGATCGCCGGATAGGGCATCCGCTACTACGTTGTCCCTTCCCCCTTGATGTGCTTGACCTTGAGCCTTGTCAGACTCTCAGTGCGGGTGAGACTGGTGCCGTCCGCCCTGGACCACTTACTTTCCTCCTCCGGGAGTTCTCGGTCCCTCGGTACACTCAGACCCGTCTTCCCTCCGCGGGTTTCCCGGGTATTCGTTCCGTCCTGCTTGGCGGCTCTTCCTTCCACAGTGAAGAAGGTTCTCAGCGGGTCCATGCGACACACCTGTTTCTTCCGGGGTCCATCCGGCTTCCCAATCTCGTACGACACTGGACCCAACCGTCGCAGCACTCGGTATGGTCTCTTGAACCGCGACCTGGTCACTCTACCTTTACCTGGCAGCACAACCATTACTTTGGATCCGGCCTGAAAATCCCTCTGCGCAGCTCTCCTGTCGTACCACTCCGACATCTTACGTTGCGCCTTCTTCAGGAGTTTCCTAGCCAGTCCCTTCGCTCTAGTGAGACGTTCTTTGAACTTCTGGACATATTTAATCACCGTTCCCACGGTCGCTCCTGGTGTCCATCGTCCCTTCATCATGAATAGCATGGCATATATAGATATAGATAAATGGAAAGTAAGCCTTCTCAGGACCCACACGTCCTCCTTCGGCCTTACTAACCAATTCGGGGAACTCCTCCTGCTGTAACTCTCCGAGACGAGCGCGGTTTACCCCTGGAGAAACTGGTGAGTGTCACCTGCAACTCACCATTCGGGCTACTCTCGCCCTCCACCTCGTTCTCTGGGTCCTACGCAGAGGTGATCTGTTCCCAGGCTGTCAGTCGACTCCTCAGCCCCATCAGATCCACAACCTCCTTGGTCTTCGCGTTGTCTCGGTGTCTCAGTACAAACTGGGATCGCCACCGGTGCGATTCCCTTCTCGTCCCCACAGACGTTCAAATCTTCGCCTGTCTCCTCGTGTTGTTCTGGGCACTCTCTTCGCCTTTCACGAGATGCGGGAGGACGTATCCTCCACACGCGTCATTCCCCAAGATGACCTGCGCCTCCATCTTGGGCATTGATGTACAGACTCCCACCTCTAGGGTCTGGCAGCCATATTCGGAATTTAAAGTTACCTGGTGAAGGGGCATCCTCACTGGGCCTCCCACAGTGGCCACACTAGCCCACCCCCACACTGGTACTTTCGTAACCCTCGGGGAACAGGTTTCACTTACCAGGGTAAAGTCAGCCCCGGTGTCTCTTAGCATCTTCACTGGGATGGGGTCTGCGACCCCATCCTTACGGTTCCTTGACACATGAATGGGTGAACTTTCTTCTCCCCATTCAGCACGGGTTCATCCCGCACTCCCTCGGCCCTCTGGTCCTCGAACATCACTAAAGCAACGTGTCCCCGCTGCTTAGGGCGTCTGCATTCCCGCGCGACGTGTCCGGGTATTCCGCAGTTGTAGCAGCGGCCCCTCGGCGGAGACCATCCGCCACCGCTCGCCTTAGCACTGCCTCCAGAGACCGTCACACCCTGTGTCTTTCCCGCCTCACTTGTCGTTTCTTTCCCTGCAGTAACAGTTCCCGAGCTCTCAGCTTGGTTCTCCCCTATCGGCTCTACAACACCTTTTGTCCCTCGGGTGTTCCAACTTGAGAAATGGGACTTGGGAGAACTCGTTCCTGTCCTCCATCCATCCGTCCTTCTATAACTCCGATCGTTTCCGACGTATGCGGGTGGTCGGTTCTGTCCCTCTCGGCGTGGGCGTAGGGCTTCTTCTAGCATGTCGGCCCGGTCGGCTGCGGCCTCAGGTCCTTTATGTCCGCCTCCTTGACCCTCATCCTGATCTCAGGAGGGAGCACGGACATAAACTTTTCCATGACCATTAGTTCCTTGATTTCTTCGGCCGACCCCGCTTCTTCAGAGTCCATCCACTTAAGGAACTTTCTTTCCATGTCCCTCGCCGTCTCCGCATACGATTTCCCTGGTGACCGGGTACATTCTCTAAACCTCTTCCGGTAACACTCTGGCGTGAGTTTAAAGGAACGGAGCACAGCTCGTTTTACCGCATCGTAGTTAGTGCATTCTTGGAAGTCGAGCATAGTGAAGGCTTGGCGAGCTTCCCCTGTGAGCCTCCCTTGGACCAACTCCGCCACACTCCGCCCTCGGCCACCTCTTCATAGCAGCAACTCTCTCAAAGTGATCGAAGAAACTTTCGGCTTCACTAGGCACAAAGACCGGCAGGTCTCGTTCCCTCACTCGTCGGTCTTCCTGTGGCGGGGCAGGGGCACCTAGTCCCAGTTCAGCTCGCTTCAGTTCCACCTCCTGGTTGGCTTCTATTTCCATTTGTCTCAGCCTAACTTCTTGCTCTCGTTCTTCCCTGCGTAGCTGTGCTTCTCGTTCTTGCTCTTCCCGGCGCAGCTGTGCTTCTCGCTCCTCACGCTTCGACTGTGCTTCTCGCTCCTCACGCTTCGACTGTGCTTCTCGCTCCTGTTCTTCCCGGCGCAGCTGTGCTTCTCGCTCCTCACGCTTCATCTGTGCTTCTCGCTCCTGTTCTTCTTTGCGCAGCTGTGCTTCTTCTCTCCTCAGCTGCGCTTCTGCTTCCCGCTCTTCCTTGCGCTGTTGTGCCTCTTCTCTCCTCAGCTGCGCTTCTCGCTCTTCTCTCCTCAGCTGCGCTTCTGCTTCTCGCTCTTCCTTGCGCTGCTGTGCTTCCAGCTGCAGCTTCATTATTTCCAGCTTAATGCTGTGCCTGCTGCCGCTGGATCCCCTGCTGCTTCCACCAATACTCAGGTGTTCACCCTCACTGGCAGGTGTTTGGGGCCGTTCCTCCCCCAAAGCTTCGTCTCGAGCCTTTAGCTGAGCCATTATCTCTAGTCTTCTTTCACCAACTCGGGCAGATTTCAGCTTTATTCCAAAATGATCCGCTATAGCCTGTAACTGTGCCTTGGTGCACTCTTCCAGCACCTGTTCGTCTCTAGAGTCAATAAACCTCGCTACTTTATCATCCTCCATCTTGTGCTACGAGTGATAACCTTCACCTGATCTTTAACACCACTGCCAAGTACCACTGCAACCTTTACTCCGATCTATATCCTGGCAAGGTCGCCAATGTTTGGGGGTTCCTCCTCTCTGTTATTCTCTACCCTTACTCTGGGGTGAGCAATAGTTACGCTCAAGGTAACGCACCGTAGCCCTGCGGGTCTTCCCTCGATCCTCACGGCGCCACTGCACGCCAGGAGAGTCTCCCAGTCAATCTTAACGGCCTCCTATTAAGAAAGAGTGAGAACACGACTCGTTCACATCGACTGTCGTGTGCCCTCCCCAACAATAGGGCTCTACGGTTAATCACAAGGTCGCCAACTGGTGTTTAAGGTGGCCAGTAACACCCTCAGTGGACTGGTGTATTCGGTGGTAGCCTTGGCAAGGTCACACTCAAAGATCAGGAATCAGGCAGGTACCTGTTGTTATCACTCTATGTTTACCAGTATTATATAGCCACAAGATCAATGGAGGGAATGATAAAAACACTAAGATAGTTTTGTATTTTACTTAAAATGTATGAAAGATGTCACAAGGCCACACAATAATCGATAAATCAACTGATCCTGACTCGGCCGGTAATTCCCACGGATATTATGCGACCGCAAGAGGGCAACACTCTCCCCTCCTCATCAAGTGTCAAACCCCAGCTGATCGCGATGGCCTCTCCGCGCGAACTTTGCTTGTTTTCTAGATTCACGCGCGCTGTTCCTTTAAATTTTCCAATATTACTAGAAACTCGCACACTCGATATTGGCACAAATAAACCGTACTACTCAGTTACACTGTACTCAGGCTCAAACAGTCTTTTCTACAATCAATGCTATAATGATTCACTGTAATGGCTTCACATTGTTATTTATCCAACAATATATTATGAAATATTAACACTGGAGTTTTCAGTACTTTCTCTCGTTGGCGATAACGCAATAATTCACTGTACTCACAAATGATTATTCACTGAATGAACATAGACATATATATGGTTTATAAATCAATCATCAATACATGGAAAATTAATAGTTTCTGGGCACATAGCCTAACCTCCAAATACTGGCATAATCTTATATATATATTTTACCACTATATGTTCATATCAAAATCTATAGAAAGATATACACAACACAGTAAATTTATCACTGGTTCCTGGTGCCTGTACACACCAACAATCAACATGAATATTACAAGTACTCTTGATAGTACTGTCTAGCACCCTGGTGCTTTACCGTGACATAGGTGAGACTTGCTCACGACATATAAAAATCTTCAGGCTAGAAAATATAGCCAAATAACATAGCTAACTAAAGGGGAATGGGAGGGAACTAGAACCACCTACTTCACCCTATCCTCCGATGAGAGTCGAGATGTAGCTCCTGGTCCTCGTGTCGGGAACGCCCCCACACCACACGTCGTCGTGTCCTATCAGAGCCTCTCGTCGTCCCACCGTTTAGCGCGTCGTCTCCGTGCCTCCTCACTGCAGGTCCGTCCTCCTCCTTGACTTCTTGAAGGTTGGAGTCGGTCTCCTGGCCGTCGTCTTCTCCCAGCAACGGCTGTCGCCTACGTCTCAGCTACAGTCGTCCGGTTTCCCCAAATAGTCCTCTCTTCCTCAGCTACCCAGTGGCTCTGTCAGCCACTACGCTGTCACGAACTGGTGAATTGCCACAGACGTCAACCTACGTCACTGCACGGCTTCACTGCTACTGGCACAGTACCTGACTGGAGCACTTGTTGCTCAAATAACCGTCAATTCCCTCTTCTGGTTCAACACATGAACTAGGGAAGACTTCTCAGAGTACTGGCGAACTTCCGATGACGCGTAAATCCACGGTAGTGGGAAACAGCTGTCCGACAGACAGGACCACTCGTCGCACGTCCGACCTCTATGACGTGTCGTGTATGACTGATGGCGCCAGAGTGGCGCGCGGCCCGGACCCCCTTCCATCGTGACGTCACTTTCGCCACGGGAGGTTTTCATTGGCTCCCGGTGCCACACTGCTGTCGGTGACCAATCCGGTGCCACTGACGTCACACGGTTTTGGCGGGAGATCAGAGAAGTAAGCGCCATCTTGGCTCCCTAAAGGGCCTAAACCACAGGCCAAAATATTACTATTTCACAAATTTCTCGGCTCTCCGAGAACACTTCACTCTCTCCCATATATCAAATTGTAGCCTGCAACGTAGAGAACGCTTGGGAAAAGCAGACATGACTCTTACTGCAGGCGTGGGAGAATTATAAGGGGGGAACTCCGTCACAATATATATATATATATATATATATATATATATATATATATATATATATATATATATAGATAGATAGATAGATACTACTAGTACCCGGCCACGCATTGCTGAGCCACAGCAATCTTCCCTGTCCCCCAGTTCTCCCCACCATTCCTCCCTCACCCGTCTCCTCGACCTCCCCACCATTCCCCACTCCACCGTACCCTCGTCCTCCCCACCATGCTCCACTCCCCTTACCTTGAGGTTACCTTGAGGTGATTCCGGGGCTCAGCGACCCCGCGGCCCGGTCGTCGACCAGGCCTCCTCGTTGCTGGACTGAAAACCTGTCCCCTCGTCCTCCCCACCATCCTAACTCCCCTGTCCCGTCGTCATCCCCACCATTCCCCACTCCCTCGTCCGATGCCTTCCCAACTAGTCTGATGTTTCCAAATAGTATGATGTTCCCAGAAAATTGGGAACATCAAGTGATCTGATGTTTACACTTATTATACAATTGCACAACGTTTCGAACCTACATGGTTCATTCTCAAGTGATAAGAAATTACAGATCTGGTTAGATTTATACCAGTACAGAGGCAGGTGAGAAAACAAGTAGAATAAAGGAAAAGGCAAGGGGATAAATAGGGGATAATAGGACGAAGCACATACAAAGATTAATCAGGTGTAATAGGCCTATTATGTTGAGCAGTGTCTTCTGTGTTGGCATCGTTAAGTTCCGGTCTTGTTCTTACTCTCATGGTGGGTAGAGTAAATAGTTCTGTGATTTGGGTGTTCATGGTAGGTTTTTCTATTCTTATGTGAATTGCTTCAAGAATTTGTAATCTTCTTACATCTTGGGTTTTGTCTATTATACAAATGTTTTTAGTCAGCATTTCTCTTGTTAGGGTGATGTCATGGGCTTGTCTCATGTGATTCCTAGAGGCACCGGATTGAAGATGACAGGTCAAACGCCTCGTCAGCTTGGTCGACGTCATACCTATGTAATTAGATTGAAGGTTACATCCTTCGTGGGGGCAAGTGTACATGTACACAACGCTTGACTGCTGTAGAGGGTTCTCCTTGGGCTTCGGGCTGTTTTTAATAAGGAGGTTTTTAGTCTTCGTTGTTTTATAGAATATGGTCAGGTCTATGTTTTGATTAGGAATAATGCTTTTTACTCCTTTACGAATTATTTCCTTCATAATTTTTTTATGTTCACTGTGCATAGTTGATTTGTCATATAATTTTATTGGAGTTGGTGTTGTTTTTGTTCTGGATTCAGGATTATACCATCGGTCCAGGTGTCTTCTTATAGCAGTGTTTATTTCTGTGTTGCTATATCCGTTGTTCACCAATACCTGTGTTATTCTTTCAAACTCTCTACTCACGTTGCTAGTACATCCAAGAATGAGAGACTTATTTTCACCATTTCCATGTGTAAATCGGAGTACTGACTCTCTCTCTAGATGGCTTTTTAGATCAATTAGTTCATCTGAGTCTTTTACTATGACGAGAGTAAAGTAACTTAGGGATTAATGGAGCTGTGTCTAAGAATCCCACCTTGCCTGGCTTCGTTTACTGGTAATAGTGCAACTCCTTGCAGGGGGTTGCAAAGAGTGTTCACATTAGGTTGAGATAGAGGAAGTCACTGTTGGACTATCCGCCTAGTTACAGGGGTCACTCCTGTTATGGTTGGAGGACCCTGAAGATTGTGATTATAGTATCTGTTACCGTGAAGCCGTGACAATATTGATTACAAGCTTGTGTTATCAGTGGGCATCCATCATTGTTCAGTTAGTTCACTGGTCAGCCCGAAGTGTCAGCAAGATGGAGACTGCTGTCATTTTCTTGAGGGACTGCTGAATAGCTGTGTTGCAATTGCCACTGGATGGACATTAACGTAACGAGTCACTCTGTAGTGTAACTTAGTCTGTGATATTTTTTTTATTTGCAATATTGCGTCGTCAGTGGGCACACCTGTGTTCAGGTTAGTTCAGTATGCAGCCGCACAGCAAGGGTTGTTATTTAGCTGTTTGTTATCGTGCCACTGGATGGACATTAACGTAGTGTAAACTCAATAGTGTAGAAACTAATCTCCTGTTATTAATAAATTGTTATTTTATAGAAAACTGTCTTTGATGTCAACCCTTCAACCATTCTTTTCCACCCATGTTCTGCTTTATACGATTGAATGTTGTGTGATCTTTTGATATGATGGCTGTTCTTGGGAATTCGAATTCCAATTCATAGCGCCACATCAAATATAAATATTTGATTGTGAGAACTCGTCGGTTACCCTTTATTAGTTTTAACGTCCTGATAACCAGACCACACACTAGAATGTGAAGGGACGGCGACGTTTCGGTCCGTCCTGAACCATTCTCAAGTCGATTGTGATGAGGAAGTAGAGACAGGCAATAAATAGGCTAGAGAGATGAGGAGCAAAGTAAGGTGTAGTAGAGGGGCTTGTAGTAGGAACTGCAGAGGGCCTATTGGCCCATACGAGGCAGTTCCTATTATAACCACCGAAAGAGAAGGAGAAAATAATGAGAAGAGGAAAACGAGGGAACGTAGGAGAAGACAATGAACAGAAAAATAAGAGAAAAGAGAAAGAAAGGAAAGAGAAGAAAGGTAAATAAAAAGGGTAAGCTTATGTAAGGTCACGTTTGTTAGAAAGATTAGAGCATTTGAGTATATACTGTGAAAGGGAAGAGTCCACAGCAACAAAGCCAGGACTCAAGTTCATGTTGGGTACATTGTGTATAAGAGCCGATTCAACAAGACAGCGTCTGTGTAGAGTAGAGGCAGGAAAGATTATTTTGGAGGAAGACCAATCAATGGGATGATTAGAATCCCTCACATGGCAGAAGAGAGCATTTTAACGTCCTGTTTAACTAGGAGGAGCCAGCGGCCTATGTGGACAGGTTTCCACCCCTAGTGGTAGAAGCCTGGTGGTTTGCTCACGCTTTTCCTTTTTTCTATTGGACTCATGCTTAACTGCCGTGAGCAGCCTTTAAACTTGTAGTCCACCTCTTAAGGCAGGTAGGCGTAGAAAAAAATCTCACAATCACCAGACGATGAATGGGAGTTGTGAAATTAATTCAACTCACTTCTCATTCATGCCTCGAAAACCTTGAATGACTTCAGAAAATTATTGAATATAAGAGCAGGATTTTTTAATAAAGGCATGGAATAAATAGTACTTCACTATCGCGCGCGCACATGCGTGCTCACACACACGTGCACTCCCACACATGCGCGCACACACCACACACACACACACACACACACACACACACACACGCGCAGAAGGTCTTTAGGAGTAGGAAGAGGTTTCTTTCAGCCTGAATGCCCCTGTTACCTAGCAATAAATAGGTACCTGGGAGTTAGACAGCTGTTACGGAGCTGCTTCCTGGGGTGTGTGTGTGTGTGTGTGTGTGGAAAAAAAAATTAGTTAGTAGTTAGCAACAGTTGATTGACAGTTGAGAGGCGGGCCGAAAGAGCAAAGCTCAATCCCCCGCAAACACAACTAGGTGAATACATAAACACAATACTCTCACAGCAACAAACACACACACACACACACACACACACACACACACACACACACACACACACACACACACACCACACACACACACACACACACACACACACACACACACACACACACACACACACACGTACACACACACACACACACACACGTACACACACACGTACACATACACATACACTTACACACACACACATACACACACATACACACACACACACACACACAAGAACAAACAGGGACCAGACCAAAGGAGCGGAGAGACAAGGACAAAAACATGATTAAAGAGATCCTTAAAGAGGTAAGGATGGAGGGAGCTGAGCGAAATGTTGAAAAGGTTTTCAGGCTTGGAAAGTACAACAAGGACAGAGACCGAATGATAAAGGTGGTTTCATGAGCGAAATCGCGAAAGAGGAACTGCTAGCAAGGAAGTGTTGTCTAAAAGGTGTAGAGAAGTTCAAGAAAATATTCCTGCAGAGGGATATGACAAGGGAAGAGAGAATACGGACAGCAGACGCGAGGAAGGAGCGCAGGGAGAGAGAAGGAAATCAGAGTACCACAACCCAGAACCCTACAATCCCAGAGGGAAGTGGAGAACCCTCCTCAAACAGTGCAACAGCCACAGGGATTGGGGCACCACCCCCAAATTCTACCCAACAGACACCCAACCTGCCCCATCCCCTGTCAGCCCCCCACTAAGTACCCACCTAGGGCACCCTCCCCCCACCCATCCCCCTCCCCCCACTCACCCACCTTCTTCCCCTCACCCCTCTCCCCAGGACCTCCCTTCCCCCCCATCCCCCATGCCCTCCCTTCTCCCACATGCCTTCCCGTCTCTCCCACCCCCATGCCCTCCCTTCTCCCCCTCCCCCCTAAGCCCCCCACTCTCCCCCACCCCACCTAAGTCTTCCCCTCTCCCCCACTCCCCTAAACCCTCCCCTCGTCCTCACCCTCCTCAGCCCTCCCTTTTCCCCCACGCCCCCCAAGCCCTCCACCCTTTTCTCTCCCCCCAAGCCCCCCCATCTCCCCTATCCCCCACAGCCTCTCCTCCCCCCATGCTTCCCCAACCCTCCCTCTCTTACCCACCCCCTGTACCCTCCCCCTATTATCCACCCCCTGTACCCTCCCCCTCTATCCACCCCCTGTACCCTCCCCCTCTTATCCACCCCCTGTACCCTCCCCCTCTCCCCCACCACCCCAAGCCCTCCCTCCTCCACCAATTCCCCCGTGCCAGGTCCCCCCAGCTCCCACTCACCCCAGATCCCAAAGGTCCCCCCCAGAAAAGAAGCAGAAGAGAGTCAGTTTCAGGGTGATGTACTCGAACATAGATGGGATCACAAGCAAGACAAGTGAACTAAGGGAAAGAGCACAAGAAGTTAACCCAGATATAATCGGACTCACTGAAACAAAACTCTCTGGAATCATAACGAATGCCGTGTTTCCCCAGGAGTATACAGTAATAAGGAAAGAGAGGGAAGGTAGAGGAGGAGGCGGAGTGGCCCTACTCATGAGAAGGGAATGGAGTTTTAAGGAGATGGCCATCCCGGGCTGTGAGGAGTTCAGAGACTACATAGCAGGCACCATAACAATGGGAGGACCAAGAATAGTAGTAGCAGTAATATACAACCCTCCACCAAATGACAGGAGACCCAGTCAAGAGTATGAAAACAACAACAAGGCAGTTAACACTATAATTGAGAGGGCAGCCTCTGCTGCCTGTAGAAATAGATCCCACCTGCTCATCATGGGCGACTTCAATCACGGAAAGATTGACTGGGAGAACAAGGAACCGCATGGAGGCGAGGATACGTGGAGAGCCAAACTATTGGAGGTGGTGACAAGCAACTTTTTAACGCAGCATGTCGGAGAACCCACAAGGATGAGAGGCAATGACGAACCAGCGAGACTCGACCTAGTCTTCACTCTGAACGACTCCGACATAAGAGAAATCGGTTTTGAGGACCCAGTAGGAATGAGCGACCACAGTGTACTGGTGTTTGAGTACTTGATTGAAGAAGGGTTATTGAACTCGAGGAGGGATACCGAAACCAAAAGGTTAGCATACCGAAAGGGAAACTATGAGGGGATAAGAAAATTCCTAACAGATATAGCATGGGAAACAGAGCTCAGGGGAAAGACGGCCCAAGATATGATGGATTACATCACGCAGAAGTGCAAGGACGCAGCAAACAAGTTTGTCCCAGTCCAAAAGGAAAACAGAGAAATGAAGATGAGAAACCCATGGTTTAATCAAAGATGTAGGCTAGCTAAGCAGCAAAGTAAAAGGGCATGGAGAAACTATAGGAATAACAGGACACTGGAGAGCAGAGAAAGATACCAGAATGCCAGGAATGAATATGTCAGGATGAGAAGAGAGGCAGAAAGACAATACGAAAATGACATCGCAAGCAAGGCAAAGACTCAGCCTAAATTGTTGCATAGCCACATTAGGAGAAAAACAACAGTAAAGGAACAGGTTATGAGATTAAGGATAGGGGCGGAAGGATTCACTACAAATGACAAGGAAGTGTGTGAGGAATTGAATAAGAAATTCCAGGAGGTCTTCACCTTAGAACAAGGAGAAATTCCAGAGGTAAGTGAGGGAATAGCTAACCAGGAACCACTGGAAGAGTTTGAGATTACCAGTGGGGAAGTAAGGAAGTGTTTACTAGAGTTGGACGTGACGAAGGCTATAGGCCCAGATGGAATCTCCCCTTGGGTTCTAAAGGAAGGAGCAAGAGAACTGAGCCTACCACTCTCCATAGTGTATAACAAATCACTGGCAACAGGGGAACTGCCAGATATTTGGAAAGCAGCTAACGTAGTCCCGATATACAAGAAAGGGGATAGACAGGAGGCACTGAACTACAGGCCAGTGTCCCTAACCTGCATACCATGCAAGCTGATGGAGAAGATTGTGCGAAAAAAACTAGTGGAGCATCTGGAGCGAAGGAACTTTGTAACACAGCATCAACATGGGTTCAGGGATGGCAGGTCCTGCCTCACAGGGTTACTTGAATTCTACGACCAGGCAACAAAAATAAGGCAAGAAAGAGAAGGGTGGGCAGACTGCATATTTTTGGATTGTCAGAAAGCCTTTGATACAGTGCCACACAAGAGGCTAGTGCGAAAGTGGAGATGCAGGCTGGAGTGAGAGGGAAGGTACTCCGGTGGATAGAGGAATACCTAAGCAACAGGAGACAACGAGTCTGTGTGAGGGGTGAGGTCTCAGATTGGCGAGACGTCACAAGTGGAGTCCCGCAGGGGTCAGTCCTTGGACCTATACTGTTTCTGGTATATGTAAATGATCTCCCAGAGGGTATAGATTCGTTCCTCTCAATGTTTGCCGACGATGCAAAAATTATGAGGAGGATTGAAACAGAGGATGATAGTAGGAGGCTACAAGATGACCTGGATAGACTGAGTGAATGGTCCAACAAATGGCTGTTGAAGTTCAACCCGAGTAAATGCAAAGTAATGAAACTAGGCAGTGGAAACAGGAGGCCAGGCACAGGATACAGAATAGGAGATGAAGTACTTAATGAAACAGACAGAGAGAAAGATCTAGGAGTTGATATCACACCAAACCTGTCTCCTGAAGCCCACATAAAGAGAATAACGTCTGCGGCATATGCGAGGCTGGCTAACATCAGAACGGCGTTCAGGAACCTGTGTAAGGAATCATTCAGAATCTTGTACACCACATATGTAAGACCAATCCTGGAGTATGCGGCCCCAGCATGGAGCCCGTACCTTGTCAAGCACAAGACGAAGCTGGAAAAAGTCCAAAGGTATGCTACTAGACTAGTCCCAGAACTAAGAGGCATGAGTTATGAGGAAAGGCTGCGGGAAATGCACCTCACGACACTGGAAGACAGAAGAGTAAGGGGGGACATGATCACAACCTACAAAATCCTCAGGGGAATCGACCGGGTAAACAAGGATGAACTTTTCAACACTGGTGGGACGCGAACAAGGGGACACAGGTGGAAGCTGAGTACCCAAATGAGCCACAGAGACGTTAGAAAGAACTTTTTCAGTGTCAGAGTAGTTAGCAAATGGAATGCATTAGGAAGTGATGTGGTGGAGGCTGACTCCATTCACAGTTTCAAATGTAGATATGATAGAGCCCAATAGGCTCAGGAATCTGTACACCAGTTGATTGACGGTTGAGAGGCGGGACCAAAGAGCCAGAGCTCAACCCCCGCAAGCACAATTAGGTGAGTACACACTCACAGTACAATCAACAATCTCCTGTTGATTGACGATTGAGAGGAGGGACCAAAGATCCAGAGCTCAACCCCCGCAAGCACAATTAGATGAGTACAATTAGGTGAGTACACACATACATACACACACACACACACACACACTTTCACAGGAATCTTTCAGAACATTATATACCACATATGTCAGACCAATCCTGGAGTATGCGGCACCAGCATGGAGTCCATATCTAGTCAAGCATAAGACTAAAATGGAAAAGGTTCAAAGGTTTGCCACCAGACTAGTACCCGAGCTGAGAGGTATGAGCTACGAGGAGAGACTACGGGAATTAAACCTCACTTCGTTGGAAGACAGAAGAGTTAGGGGGGACATGATCACCACATTCAAGATCCTCAAGGGAATTGACAGGGTTGATAAAGACAGGCTGTTTAACACAAGGGGCACACGCACTAGGGGACACAGGTGGAAACTGAGTGCCCAAATGAGCCACAGAGATATT
Organism: Procambarus clarkii; assembly: GCF_020424385.1. Classification (NCBI taxonomy): domain Eukaryota; kingdom Metazoa; phylum Arthropoda; class Malacostraca; order Decapoda; family Cambaridae; genus Procambarus; species Procambarus clarkii. The sequence continues at coordinate 14,046 of NW_025558560.1, forward strand.
AGAAAGAACTTTTTTAGTGTCAGAGTGGTTGACAAATGGAATGCATTAGGAAGTGATGTGGTGGAGGCTGACTCCATACACAGTTTCAAGTGTAGATATGATAGAGCCCAATAGGCTCAGGAACCTGTACACCTGTTGATTGACAGTTGAGAGGCGGGACCAAAGAGCCAGAGCTCAACCCCCGCAAGCACAACTAGGTGAGTACAACTAGGTTAGTACACTAGCTAGCAGGGTGCAACATAGCATAGTCATATCGCTAGCGATAGTGCAATGAAACCAAAGTGGAGCTATTGACATCACCAGTGCATATAAGTGTGGAGGACCGCGTGGAGCGACCTGACCTGACAGCCAGGTGGGACGACCCACCGTGGAACTACTTGATTGTGTTTGTTGGGTGGTGACTGTGATCAGTGGTAAAAAATTAGTGAACTGTAACAAAACGATACAGTGACTGACTCCAGAGCTTTGTGTAGATAGAGAAGAACCGCCATCATAAATCTACTAGCACTTAGTGAATCACCAAGTAGAAGGCAACGACGGAGCACCATCGTCAACCATACATCGTCATTACTCATTTAGTTGTGTGAGCGGAAAGGAAGACTGGTATGTACCCCTCTCTGGTCAATTAATCAGATGTACAGTGTTAGGTAAAATATTATCAAATTCTTGTTCAGGATAGCATATATATTTTAAATCTCAAAGTGGCTCATTTGGGTAGAAGTTAATGCTTACGGGAACTCATGATACACGGACGCACGCACGCGCACCCATGCACAAGCATGCACGCACGCCCACATACGTATGCATGCACACACGCACATGCAAAAACGCACACACATACGCACACACAAACGTTCAGTCAGGGAAGAAAGGATTAACACCTTTTGTGGAAAGAGACATTAAGACCCCACTATCCCCCATCTCCTCTCTTACCCCCCATCTGACCTGACCTGGTCACCACCACCCCCCCCCAGTACCCCACATACGCCTTACACATACTCTCCCCCTCTCTCCCTCACTTATCTCTCCCTCTCTCTTTAACTCTCTCTCTCTCTCTCTCTCCCCCTCTCTCTCTCCCCTCTCTCTCTCTCTCTATCTCTCTCTCTCTCTCTCTCTCTCTCTTTATCTCTTTCTCTCTCTCTCCCTCTCTCTCTCTCTCTCTCCTCTCTCTCTCTATATATATCTCTCTCCCCCAATGCGCTCTACCCTTCTGACAAATCCTATCACGGCACAACTAGGAACAGGGTCAAGCATGACAGCCAGAGGCAACAGGGGAACAGGGAAAAGTTCAGGTGATGAAATGAAGGAAATGTTCGCCCAGTTTCTGCAGGACATCAAGAGTGAGATGCAGGAAATGAAGAATGAAATAAGCAACCTAAAAAGAGAGCTGACAGCAGCAAAGGAGGAGATTAGAGCCCTCAAAGAGAAGAGTATCGATGCTGAGACTCAGATAACCACCCCAGGGAGAAGGTGGTAATAGTATTTTGGAAGAGAATGCCGCAATAAAAGCAACATTTGCAGAAATGCTTAAAAAACTACAACTCTGAAGTAATGTCTGCAGTGATGGAGGTAGCAATGAAAGCAGCCACCTCACAGGAAGCTGCACGCTGCAACAGCCAGATGCTGGAAAGGAAAAGAGCAGTGGTAGCTGTGGGTATTAAAAAACAGGAAGGCTCTAATAAGAATGAGTGGAATGATAAGGACAAAGTGGCAGTAAATGAAATACTGAAGGCACTAGACATGGAAGGGGCTGAGCATAGCATTGAGAAGGTTTTCAGGTTAGGTTGGTACAAAAAAGACCGAGACCGTGTGTTAAAGATAGTGTTTGCAAACGAGAACACAAAAGACACGATTCTAACAAAGAAAAGTCACCTGCAACATGTGGGAGAATTCAAAAAAGTAATCCTCCAGAGGGACATGACGAGGGAGGAGAGGGCCATGGCGGCAGAAGCAAGGAAGAAGCGCAGGGCGAGAGGAGAACACCAGGAAACCACAGCTCCCAACACATCACCCCCAGAGGCGAGGGAGGAACCCACAACCAGCTACCCAGTAACACCAGCAGGGAGGGCAACCCCATCACCCTCCTCTGCATAGAAAACCCCCCTTTTCTTCCTGTCCTCCCGCCCTTTTCACCCCATACCCTCCTGTCCCTCCCCCTTCACTTGACCCCCCACCCCTCATCCCAGTATCCTCTGTAACCCTGGTATCCACCTCACAAATCCCCACACCCATGGCACAGCTTCCTCCACCAGCGGAACACTCACCAAGGAGGAGATTTGAGAAGGGACAGAAGAAAGTGAGCCTCAAGGCAATGTACACTAACATAGATGGAATTACAAATAAAGCAAATGAACTTGGAGAATGGGTACTAGAGGAAAACCCAGACATAATATCTCTCACAGAAACAAAGCTGACGAAACAATAACAAATGCAGTGTTCCCACAGGACTATTATGTTATGAGGAAAGAGAGAGAAGGAAGAGGTGGTAGTGGTGGTGTAGCCCTGCTGGTAAGAAAAGGCTGGGATTTTGAGGAGTTGGTTGCTCAGGGATGTGAAGGTTTCAGTGACTACATAATAGGAACAATAACAACTAGAGGGCAAAAAATTATAGTCGTAGACATATATAATCCACACCAAATGGCAGAAGACCCAGACAGGAATATGACATAGAAGCTTAGACACTTCAAATAACACTTCAAATGACAGTGTTAAATTACTTCCTTTTCGACCAGGCATCAACATGACCACATCCCCTCAAAACGCCACCACTGCCACTCAGCACACTCCACCACTGTCAGTCACCACAACTGCACACTCATCACTCTCCACCACTGCCACTTACCACAACTGCACACTCATCACTCACCACCACTGCCACTCACCACCACTGCCACTCACCACTCACCACACCTGCCACTCACCACCACTGCTGCTCACCACTCTCCACCACTGCCACTCACCACACCTGCCGCTCACCACACCTGCCACTCATCACTCACCACCACTGCCACTCACCCCTCTCCACCACTGCCACTCACCCCTCTCCACCACTGCCAATCATCACTCACCACCACTGCCACTCACCACTCTCCACCACTGCCACTCACCACACCTGCCACTCACCACACCTGCCACTCATCACTCACCACCACTGCCACTCACCCCTCTCCACCACTGCCAATCATCACTCACCACAACTGCACACTCATCACTCTCCACCACGGCCACTCACCACTCATCACAACTGCCATTCACCACCACTGCCACTCACCACCACTGCCACTCACCACCACTGCCACTCACCACCACTGCCACTCACCACTCACCACACCTGCCACTCACCACCACTGCCGCTCACCACTCTCCACCACTGCCACTCACCACACCTGCCACTCACCACACCTGCCACTCATCACTCACCACCACTGCCACTCACCCCTCTCCACCACTGCCACTCACCCCTCTCCACCACTGCCAATCATCACTCACCACCACTGCCACTCACCACTCTCCACCACTGCCACTCACCACACCTGCCACTCACCACACCTGCCACTCATCACTCACCACCACTGCCACTCACCCCTCTCCACCACTGCCAATCATCACTCACCACAACTGCACACTCATCACTCTCCACCACTGCCACTCACCACTCATCACAACTGCCATTCACCACCACTGCCACTCACCACCACTGCCACTCACCACCACTGCCACTCATCACCACTACCACTCACCACTATCCGCCATTACCACTCACAACTCACCACCACTACCACTCACTACTCTCCACCACTGCCACTCACAACTCTCCACCACTGCCACTCACAACTCTCAACCACTGCCACTCACCACTCTCCACCACAGCCACTCATCATTCTCCACCACTGCCAATCATCACTCCCCACCACTGCCACTCACCACTCTCCAACATTGCCACTCCACAGTCTTCAACACTGTCACTCACCCCTCTCCACCACTCCCACTCACCACTCTCCACCACTGCCACTCACCACTCTCCACCACTGCCACTCACTACTCTCCACCACTGCCACTCACTACTCTCCACCACTCCCACTCACCACTCTCCACCACTGCCACTCACCACTCTCCACCACTGCCACTCACAACTCTCCACCACTGCCACTCACAACTCTCCACCACTGCCAGTCATCACTCTCCACCACTGCCACTCAACACTCCCCAACCCTTCCACTCATCATTCTCCAACACTGCAACTCACCACTCTCCACCACTGCCAATCATCACTCATCACCACTGCAACTCATCACTCTCCACCACTGCCACCCAACACTCTCCATCACTGTCCCTCACCACTCACCACTCTCCACCACTGCCACTCACAACTCTCCACCACTGCCACTCACCACTCTCCACCACTGCCACTCTCAACTCTCCACCACTGCCACTCACTACTCTCCACCACTGCCACTCACTACTCCCCACCACTGCCACACACCACTCACCACCACTGCCACTCACCACCACTGCCACTCACCACCACTGCCACTCACGACCACTGCCAATCATCACTCCCCACCACTGCCAATCACAACTCACCACCACTTCCACTCACCACCCTCCACCACTGCCACTCACCACTCCCCACCACTGCCACTCACCACTCTTCACCACTGCCACTCACCACTCACCACTCTTCACCACTGCCACTCACCACTCACCACTCTCAACCACTGCCACTCAACACTCCCAACCATTGATATTCACCACCCTCCATCACTGCCACTCATCACTCTCCCTCACTGCCACTCACCACTCTCCACAGCGCCAGTCACCACTCTCAACGACTACCACTCACCACTCTAACATCCCAAATTCGACCCTTGACCCATATTTTGGAGCCAAATTCTGGCTCTCTGCACGTATTTGCAGTTTGAAATTACGAATTTTTAAACCGAAAACATGCCAATTACATTGAGCTGCGATTGGTCACTTTTCTTCCCAAACCCCCCATGTAGTTTTCAAAATATCCTAAACATCCCAACCTCGACCGTTAAGCCATATTTTGTAGCCAAATTCTGGCTCTCTGCAAGTATTCGCAGTTTGAAATTTTGATTCTTAGTACCATAAATATGCCAATTGCTAAGAGTGGCGATGGGTCACATTTTGCCCAAACCCCCCTGCAGTTTTCAAAATATCCCAATCATCCCAAATTCGTCGCTTGAACCATATTTTTTTACCAAAATTCTGGTTCCCTGCAAGTATTCGCAGCTTGAAATTACGATTTTTTATACCGAAAATATGCCAATTACTGAGAGCATCGATGGGTCACATTTTTGCCCAATCCCCCCTGCAGTTTTCAAAATATCCCACACATCCAAAATTCGATGGTTGTGCCATATTTTGGAGCCAAGTTCTGGCTCTCTGCACGTATTCGCAGTTTGAAGTTACGACTTTTATACCGAAAATAAGCCAATTACTGAAAGCTGCGATGGGTCACATTTTGCCCAACCCCCGCCTGCAGTTTTTTAAATGTCCTAAAAATCCCAAATTCGAAGCTAGAGCCATATTTTGGAGCAAAATTCTGGCTCTCTGCAGGTATTCGCAGTTAGAAATTACGAGTTTTTATACCAAAAATATGCCAATTACTGAGAGCGGCGTTGGGGTCACATTTTGCCCCCCCCCTGCAGATTTCAAAATGATCCAAACATCACAAATTCGACGCTTGAGCCATATTTTGGAGCAAAATTCTTGCTCTCTGCACGTATTCGCAGTTTGAAATTAACACTTTTTATACTGAAAATGCCAATTACTGAGAGCGGCGATGGGTCACATTAAGTCCAAACCCCCCTGCAGTTTTCAAAATGTTCCAAACATCCCAAATTCGACCCTTGATCCATATTTTGGAGCCAAATTCTGGCTCTCTGCAGGTATTCTCAGTTTGAAATTACGACTATTTATACCGAAAATATGCCAATTACTTAATGCGGCGACGGATCACATTTTGCCCAAACCCTCCCTGCAGTTTTCAAAATATCCCACTCATCCAAAATTCGACAGTTGTGCCATATTTTGGAGCTAAGTTCTGGCTCTCTGCACGTATTCGCAGTTTGAAATTACGACTTTTATACCGAAAATATGCCATTTACTGAGAGCAGCGATGGGTCGCATTTTGCCCCCCCCCCACCCCCTGCAGTTTTCAAAATACCCCAAACATTCCAAATTCGACCCTTAAGCCATATTTTGTAGCCAAATTCTGGCTCTCTGCAAGTATTCGCAGTTTGAAATTACGACTTTTTATACCGAAAATATGCCAATTACTTAAAGCGGCGACGGATCACATTTTGCCCAAACCCTCCCTGCAGTTTTCAAAATATCCCACACATCCAAAATTCGACAGTTGTGCCATATTTTGGAGCTAAGTTCTGGCTCTCTGCAGGTATTCGCAGTTGGAAATTACGACTTTTTATACTGAAAAATGCCAATTACTGAGAGCAACGATGGGTCACATTTCGCCCAAACCCCCCTGCAGTTATCAAAATATCCCAAACATCCCAAATTCGAACCTTGATCCATATTTTGGAGCCAAATTCTGGCTTTCTGCACGTATTCACAGTTTGAAATTAAGACTATTTATACCGAAAATATGCCATTTACTGAGAGCAGCGATGGGTCGCATTTTGCCCAAACCCCCCCTGCAGTTTTATAAATATACCAAACATCCCAAATTCGACCCTTGAGCCATATTTTGAAACCAAATTCTGGCTCTCTGCAGGTATTCGCAGTTTGAAATTACGAATTTTTACACCAAAAATATGCCAATTACTTAGAGCGGCGTTGGGGTCACATTTTGCCCAAATTCCCCCTGCAGTTTTCAAAATAATCCAAACATCCCAAATTCGACGCATGAGCCATATTTTGTAGCAAATTTCTGGCTCTGCTCGTATTCGCAGTTTGAAATTACGAATTTTATACCGAAAACATGCCAATTACTGAGAGCGGCGATGGGTCACATTTTGCCCTAACCCCCTTGTAGTTTTCAAAATATCCCAAACATCCAAACTCGACGGTTATGCCATATTTTGGAGCCAAATTCTTGCTCTCTGCACGTATTCACAGTTTGAAATTATGACTCTTAGTACCAATAATATGCCAATTACTGAGTGCGGCGATGGTTCACATTTTGCCATATCCCCTTTGCAGTTTTCAAAATATCTCAAACATCCCAAATTCGACTCTTGAAATATAATTCGGAGCCAAATTCTGGCTCTCTTCACGTATTCTCAGTTTGAAGTTACGACTTTTTGTACCAAAAATATGCCAATTACTGAGGGCGGCGATGGGTCACATTTTGCCCAAACCAACCTGCAGTTTTCAAAATATCCCAAACATCCCAAATTCGACGCTTGAGCCATATTTTGGAGAAAATTCTGGCTCTCAGCACGTATTCGCAGTTTGAAATAACGATTTTTGTACCGAAAATATGCCAATTACTGAAAGCGGCGATGGATCACATTTTGCCCAAACCCTCCCGGCAGTTTTCAAAATATCCCAACATCCCAAATTCGACGGTTGTGCCATAATTTGGAGACAAATTCTGTCTCTCTGCACGTATTCCCAGTTTGAAATTACGACTTTTTATACCGAAAATATGCCAATTACTGAAAGTGGCGATGGATCATATTTTGACTAACCCTCCCTGCAGTTTTCAATATATCCCACACATCCGAAATTCGACGTTTGTGCCATATTTTGGAGCCAAGTTCTGGCTCGCTGCACGTATACACAGTTCGAAATTGCGACTTTTATGCAGAAAATATGCCAATTACGGAAAGCGGCGATGGGTCACATTTGCCCCCCCCCACCCCCGGCAGTTTTCAAAGTATCCAATCATCCAAAATTCGACCCTTGAGACATATTTTGTAGCCAAATTCTGGTTCTCTGCACGTATTCGCAGTTTGAAATTACGACTTTTTACACCGAAAATATACCAATTACTGAAAGCGTCGATGGATCACATTTTCCCTAAACCCTCACTGTAGTTTTCAAAATATCCCAAACATCCCAAATACGAATGTTGTGCTATATTTTGGAGCCAAATTATGGTTCTCTGCACGTATTCGCAGTTTGAAATTACGACTTTTCATAACGAAAATATGCCAAATACTGAGGGCGGCGATGGGTCACATTTTGGTTAAACCCCCCCGGCAGTTTTCAAAATATTTCAAACATCTCAAATTCGACTCTTGAGCCATATTTTGGAGCTAAATTCATTCTCTCTGCACGTATTCGCAGTTTGAAATTACGAGTTTTTATACCGAAAATATGCCAATTACTGAAAGTGGTGATGGATCACATTTTGCACAAACCCTCCCTGCACTTTTAAAAATATCACATACATCCCAAATTCGACCCTTGAGCCACATTTTGGAGCCAAATTCTGGCTCTCTGCACGTAATCGCAGTTTGAAACTACGACTTTTTATACCGAAAATATGCCATTTACTGAGAGCAGCGTTGGGTCACATTTTGACAAAACCTCCCTGAAGTTTTCAATATATCCCAAACAAACAAAATTCGACCCTTGAGCCATATTTTGGGGCCAAATTCTGGCTCTCAGCACCTATTCGCAGTTTGAAATTACGACTTTTTGTACCAAAAATATGCCAATTACTGAAAGCGGCGAAGGGTTACATTTTGCTCAAACCCCCATCCCCCCCTGCAGTTTTCAAAAGATTCCAAACATCCCAAGCTACACCCTTGAGCCATATTTTGGTGCCAAATGCAGGTTCTCAGCACCTATTCGCAGTTTGAAATTACGACTTTTTATAAAGAAAATATGCCAATTACTGGGATCAGCGATGGGTCACATTTTGCCCAAACCCTCCCTGCAGTTTTAAAAATATCACAAACATCCCAAGTTCGACCCTTCAGCCATATTTTGGAACCAAATTCTGGCTCTCTGCACGTATTCGCAGTTAGAAATAACGTCTTTTAGTACCAAAAATATGATAATTACTGAGAGCAGCGATGCGTCACATTTTGCTCAAACCCACCTGCAGTTTTCAAAATATCCCAAACAACCCAAATACGACCCTTGAGGCATATTTTGGAGCCAATTTCTGGCTCTCTGCACGTATTCGCAGTATGAAATTACGAATTTTTATACCGAAAATATGCTAATTACTGAAAGCGGCGATGTGTCACATTTTGCCCAAACCCCCCCTTCAGTTTTCAAAATATCCAAAACATCCCAAATACTACCCCTGAGGCATATTTTGGAGTCAATTTCTGGCTCTCTCCACGTATTCGCAGTATGAAATTACGACTTTTTATACCTAAAATATGCTAGTTACTGAAAGCGGCGATGGATCACATTTTGCCCAAGCCCTGCCTGCAATTTTCAAAATATCCCAAACGTCCCAAATTCGACGCTTGAGCCATATTTAAGAGCCAAATTCTGGCTCTCTGCATGTATTCGCAGTTTGAAATTACGACTTTTTATACCGAAAATATGCCAATTACTGAACGCGCCGATGGGTCACATGTTGCGCAAACCCTACCTGCAGTTTCAAAAAAATCACAATCATCCCAAATTCGACGCTTGAACCATTTTTTGGAGCGAAATTATGGTTCTCTGCACGTATTCGCAGTTTGAAATTACGACTTTTTATACCGAAAAAATGCCGATTACTTAAAGCAGCGATGGATCACATTTTGCCCAAACCCTCTCTGCAGTTTTCAAAATATCCCAAACATCCCAAATTCGACGCTTGAGCCATATTTTGGAGCCAAGTTCTGGATCTTTGCACGTATTCGCAGTTTGAAATTACAAATTTTTTTACCGAAAATATGCCAAATACTGAAAGCGGCGATGGTCACATTTTGCCCAAACCTCCCTGCAGTTTTCAAAATATCATAAACATTCAAAATACGACCCTTGAGGCATATTTTGGAGCCAATTTCTGGCTCTCTGCACGTATTCGCAGCATGAAATTACGAATTTCATAACGAAAATATGCCAATTACTAAGAGCGGCGATGGTTCACAGTTTGCCCAAACCCACCCTGCAGTTTTCAAAATATCCCAAACATCCCAAATTTGACGCTTGAGCAATATTTTGGAGAAAAATTCTCGCTCTCTGCACGTATTCGCAGTTTGAAATTACGATTTTTTTTCCCGAATATATGCCAATTAATGGGATCAGCGATGGGTCACATTTTGCCCAAACCCTCCCCGCAGTTTTAAAAATATCACAAACATCCCAAATTCGACGCTTGAACCATATTTTGGAGCCAAATTATGACTCTCTGCACGTATTCGCAGTTTGAAATTACGAATTTTTATACGGAAAAAATGCCAATTACTGAGGGCGGCGATGTATCACATTTGCCCAAACCCTCCCTGCAGTTTTGAAAATATCCCAAACACCCAAAATTCGACGCTTGGGCCATATTTAGGAGCCAAATTCTGGCTCTCTGCATGTATTCGCAGTTTGGAATTCCGAATTTTATATCGAAAATATGCCAATTACTGAGAGCGGCGATGGGTCACACTTTGCCCAAACCCACCCTGCAGTTTTGAAAATATCCCAAACATCGAAAATTCGACGCTTGAGCCATATTAAGGAGCCAAATTCTGGCTCTCTGCATGTATTCGCAGTTTGAAATTACGAGTTTTTATACCGAAAATATGCCAATTACTGAACGCGCCGATGAGTCACATTTTGCCCAAGTCATCAATGCAGTTTTCAAAATATCCCAAACATCCCAAATACGACCCTTGAGGCTTATTTTGGAGCCAAATTCTGGCTCTCTGCACGTATTCGCAGTTTAAAATTACGATTTTTTATACCAAAAATATGCCAGTTACTTAAAGCCGCGATGGATCACATTTTGCCAAAGCCCTCCCTGCTGTTTTCAAAATATCCCATACATCTCAAATTTGACGCTTGAACCTTATTTTAGAGCCAAATTCTGGCTCTCTGCACGTATTCGCAGTTTGTTATTACGACTTTTTATACAGAAAAAATGCCAATTACTGAAAGCGGCGATGGATCACATTTTGCCCAAACCCTCCCTGCAGTTTTTAAAATATCCCAAACATCCCAAAATCGCCTCTTGGGCCATATTAAGGAACGAAATTCTGGCTCTCTGCATGTATTCGCAGTTTGGAATTCCGAATTTTATATCGAAAATATGCCAATTACTGAGAGCGGCGATGGGTCACACTTTGCGCAAACCCACCCTGCAGTTTTGAAAATATCCCAAACATCGAAAATTCGACGCTTGAGCCATATTAAGGAGCCAAATTCTGGCTCTCTGCATGTATTCGCAGTTTGAAATTACGAATTTTATTCCGAAAATATGTCAATTATTGAGAGCGGCGATGGTTCACAGTTTGCCCAAACCAACCCTGCAGTTTTGAAAATATCCCAAACATCCAAAATTCGACTCTTGAGCCATATTTTGGAGCCAAATTCTGGGTCTCAGCTCGTATTCGCAGTTTGAAATTACGACTTTTTATACCGAAAATATGCCAATTACTGAACGCGCCGATGAGTCACATTTTGCCCAAACCCTCCCTGCAGTTTTGAAAATATCCCAAACATTACAAATTTGACGCTTGAGCAATATTTTGGAGAAAAAATCTCGCTCTCTGCACGTATTCGCAGTTTGAAATTATGACTTTTCATCCCGAATATATGCCAATTAATGGGATCAGCGATGGGTCACATTTTGCCCAAACCCTCCCTGCAGTTTTAAAAATATCACAAACATCCCAAATTCGACGCTTGAACCATATTTTGGAGCCAAATTATGACTCTCTGCACGTATTCGCAGTTTGAAATTACGAGTTTTTATACGGAAAAAATGCCAATTACTGAGGGCGGCAATGGATCACATTTGCCCAAAACCTCTCTGCAGTTTTGAAAATGTCCCAAACACCCAAAAGTCGACGCTTGGGCCATATTTAGGAGCCAAATTCTGGCTCTCTGCATGTATACGCAGTTTGAAATTACGAATTTTATACCGAAAATATGGCAAATTACTGAGAGAGGCGATGGGTCACAGTTTGCCCAAACCCACCCTGCTGTTGTGAAAATATCCCAAACATCCCAAATTCGACGCTTGAACCATATTTTGGAGCCAAGTTCTGGCTCTCTACAGGTATTCGCAGTTTGAAATTACGAATTTTTATACCGAAAATATGCCAATTACTGAACGCGCCGATGAGTCACATTTTGCCCAAGCCCTCTAAGCAGTTTTCATAATATCCCATACATCCCAAATTCGTCCCTTGAACCATATTTTGGAGCCAAATTCTGGCGCTCTGCATGTATTCGCAGTTTGAAATTACAAATATTTATACCGAAAATATGCCGAATACTGAGAGCAGCGATGGGTCACATTTTGTCCAAACTCCCCTGCAGTTTTCAAAATATCCCAAACATCCCAAATATGACCCTTGAGGCATATTTTGGAGCCAATTTCTGGCTCTCTGCACGTATTCGCAGTATGAAATTACGATTTTTTATACCGAAAATATGCCAGTTACTGAAAGCGGCGATAGATCACATTTTGCCCCAGCCCTCCCTGCAGTTTTCAAAATATCCCAAACATCCCCAATTCGACGCTTGAGTAATATTTTGGAGCCAAGTTCTGGCTCTCGGCACGTTTTCGCAGTTTGAAATTACGAATTTTATACCGAAAATATGCCAATTACTGAGAGCGACGATGGGTCACAGTTTGCCCAAACCCACTCTGCAGTTTTGAAAATATCCAAAACATCCCAAATTCGACTCTTGAGCCATATTTTGGAGGCAAATTCGGTCTCTGCACGTATTCGCAGTTTGAAATTACGACTTTTTATACCGAAAATATGTCAATTACTGAACGCGCCGATGAGTCACCTTTTGCCCAAACCCCCTCTGAAGTTTTCAAAATATCCCAAACATCCCAAATTCGCCGCTTGAACCTTATTTTCGAGCCTAATTCTGGCTCTCTGCACGTATTCGCAGTTTGATATTACGACTTTTTATATAGAAAAAATCCCAATTACTGCAAGCGGCGATGGATCACATTTTGCCCAAACCCTCCCTGCAGTTTTTAAAATATCCCAAACATCCCAAAATCGACTCTTGGGCCATATTAAGGAACTAAATTCTGGCTCTCTGCATGTATTCGCAGTTTGGAATTCCGAATTTTATACCGAAAATATGCCAATTACTGAGAGCGGCGATGGGTCACACTTTGCCCAAACCCACCCTGCAGTTTTGAAAATATCCCAAACATCGAAAATTCGACGCTTGAGCCATATTAAGGAGCCAAATTCTGGCTCTCTGCATGTATTCGCAGTTTGAAATTACGAATTTTATTCCGAAAATATGCCAATTATTGAGAGCGGCGATGGTTCACAGTTTGCCCAAACCAACCCTGCAGTTTTGAAAATATCCCAAACATCCAAAATTCGACTCTTGAGCCATATTTTGGAGCCAAATTCTGGGTCTCTGCTCGTATTCGCAGTTTGAAATTACGACTTTTTATACCGAAAATATGCCAATTACTGAACGCGCCGATGAGTCACATTTTGCCCAAACCCTCCCTGCAGTTTTGAAAATATCCCAAACATTACAAATTTGACGCTTGAGCAATATTTTGGAGAAAAATTCTCGCTCTCTGCACGTATTCGCAGTTTGAAATTATGACTTTTCATCCCGAATATATGCCAATTAATGGGATCAGCGATGGGTCACATTTTGCCCAAACCCTCCCTGCAGTTTTAAAAATATCACAAACATCCCAAATTCGACGCTTGAACCATATTTTGGAGCCAAATTATGACTCTCTGCACGTATTCGCAGTTTGAAATTACGAGTTTTTATACGGAAAAAATGCCAATTACTGAGGGCGGCAATGGATCACATTTGCCCAAACCCTCTCTGCAGTTTTGAAAATATCCCAAACACCCAAAAGTCGACGCTTGGGCCATATTTAGGAGCCAAATTCTGGCTCTCTGCATGTATACGCAGTTTGAAATTACGAATTTTATACCGAAAATATGGCAAATTACTGAGAGAGGCGATGGGTCACAGTTTGCCCAAACCCACCCTGCTGTTGTGAAAATATCCCAAATATCCCAAATTCGACGCTTGAACCATATTTTGGAGCCAAGTTCTGGCTCTCTACAGGTATTCGCAGTTTGAAATTACGAATTTTTATACCGAAAATATGCCAATTACTGAACGCGCCGATGAGTCACATTTTGCCCAAGCCCTCTAAGCAGTTTTCATAATATCCCATACATCCCAAATTCGTCCCTTGAACCATATTTTGGAGCCAAATTCTGGCGCTCTGCATGTATTCGCAGTTTGAAATTACAAATATTTATACCGAAAATATGCCGAATACTGAGAGCAGCGATGGGTCACATTTTGTCCAAACTCCCCTGCAGTTTTCAAAATATCCCAAACATCCAAATATGACCCTTGAGGCATATTTGGAGCCAATTTCTGGCTCTCTGCACGTATTCGCAGTATGAAATTACGATTTTTTATACCGAAAATATGCCAGTTACTGAAAGCGGCGATAGATCACATTTTGCCCTGCACGTATTCGCAGTTTGAAATTACGACTTTTTATACCGAAAATATGCCAATTACTGAGAGCGGCGATGGGTCACATTTTGCCCAAACCCTCCCTGCAGTTTTCAAAATATCCCAAACATCCAAATTCGACGCTTGAGCCATATTTTGGAGCCAAATTCTGGCTCTCTGCACGTATTCGCAGTTTGAAATTACGACTTTTTATACCGAAAATATGCCAATTACTGAGAGCGGCGATGGGTCACATTTTGCCCAAACCCCCCTGCAGTTTTCAAAATATCCCAAACATCCCAAATTCGACCCTTGAGCCATATTTTGGAGCCAAATTCTGGCTCTCTGCACGTATTCGCAGTTTGAAATTACGACTTTTTATACCGAAAATATGCCAATTACTGAGAGCGGCGATGGGTCACATTTTGCCCAAACCCCCCTGCAGTTTTCAAAATATCCCAAACATCCCAAATTCGACGCTTGAGCCATATTTTGGAGCCAAATTCTGGCTCTCTGCACGTATTCGCAGTTTGAAATTACGACTTTTTATACCGAAAATATGCCAATTACTGAGAGCGGCGATGGGTCACATTTTGCCCAAACCCCCCCTGCAGTTTTCAAAATATCCCAAACATCCCAAATTCGACCCTTGAGCCATATTTTGGAGCCAAATTCTGGCTCTCTGCACGTATTCGCAGTTTGAAATTACGACTTTTTATACCGAAAATATGCCAATACTGAGAGCGGCGATGGGTCACATTTTGCCCAAACCCTCCCTGCAGTTTTCAAAATATCCCAAACATCCCAAATTCGACGCTTGAGCCATATTTTGGAGCCAAATTCTGGCTCTCTGCACGTATTCGCAGTTTGAAATTACGAATTTTATACCGAAAATATGCCAATTACTGAGAGCAGCGATGGGTCACATTTTGCCCAAACCCTCCCTGCAGTTTTCAAAATATCCCAAACATCCCAAATTCGACGATTGAGCCATATTTTGGAGCCAAATTCTGGCTCTCTGCACGTATTCGCAGTTTGAAATTACGACTTTTTATACCGAAAATATGCCAATTACTGAGAGCGGCGATGGGTCACATTTTGCCCAACCCCCCCTGCAGTTTTCAAAATATCCCAAACATCCCAAATTCGACGCTTGAGCCATATTTTGGACTCAAATTCTGACTCTCTGTACGTATTCTCAGTTTGAAATTACGAATTTTTATACCGAAAATATGCCAATAACTGTGAGCGGCGATGGGTCACATTTTGCCCAACCCTCTGCAGTTTTCAAAATATCCCTAACATCCCAAATTCGACGCTTGAGCCATATTTTGGAGCCAAATTCTGGCTCTCTGCACGTATTTGCAGTTTGAAATTACGACTTTTTTACCGAAAATATGCCAATAACTGTGAGCGGCGATGGGTCACATTTTGCCCAAACCCTCTGCAGTTCTCAAAATATCCCAAACATCCCAAATTCGACGCTTGAGCCATATTTTGAACCCAAATTCTGGCTCTCTGTACTTATTTGCAGCTTGAAATTACGAACTTTATCGAAAATATGCCAATTACTGAGAGCGGCAATGGGTCATATTTTGCCCAAACCCACCCTACAGTTTTTAAAATTTCCCAAACATCCCAAATTCGACGCTTGAGCCATATTTTGGAGCCAAATTCTGGCTCTCTGCACTTATTTGCAGCTTGAAATTACGAACTTTATATCGAAAATATGCCAATTACTGAGAGCGGCGATGGGTCATATTTTGCCCAAACCCACCCTGCAATTTTGAAAATATTCAAAACATCCCAAATTCGACGCTTGAACTATATTTTGGAGCCAAATTCGGGCTCTCAGCACGTATTCGCAGTTTGAAATTATGACTTTTTATACCGAAAATATGCCAAATACTGAAAGCGGCGATGGGTCACATTTTGCCCAAACCCCCCATTCAGTTTTCAAAATATCCCAAACATCCCAAATTCGACGCTTGAGCCATATTTTGGAGCCAAATTCTGGCTCTCTGCACGTATTCGCAGTTTGAAATTACGAATTTTTATACCGAAAATATGCCAATTACTGAGAGCGGCGATGGGTCACATTTTGCCCAAACCCCCCCTGCAGTTTTCAAAATATCCCAAACATCCCAAATTCAACACTTGAGCTATATTTGGAGCCAAATTCTGGCTCTCTGCACGTATTCGCAGTTTGAAATTACGACTTTTTATACCGAAAATATGCCAATTACTGAAGCGGCGATGGGTCACATTTTGCCCAAACCCCCCCTGCAGTTTTCAAAATATCCCAAACATCCCAAATTCGACGCTTGAGCCATATTTTGGAGCCAAATTCTGGCTCTCTGCACGTATTCGCAGTTTGAAATTACGACTTTTTATACCGAAAATATGCCAATTACTGAGAGCGGCGATGGGTCACATTTTGCCCAAACCCTCCCTGCAGTTTTCAAAATATCCCAAACATCCCAAATTCGACGCTTGAGCCATATTTTGGAGCCAAATTCTGGCTCTCTGCACGTATTCGCAGTTTGAAATTACGACTTTTTATACCGAAAATATGCCAATTACTGAGAGCGGCGATGGGTCACATTTTGCCCAAACCCACCCTGCAGTTTTCAAAATATCCCAAACATCCCAAATTCGACGCTTGAGCCATATTTTGGAGCCAAATTCTGGCTCTCTGCACGTATTCGCAGTTTGAAATTACGACTTTTTATACCGAAAATATGCCAATTACTGAGAGCGGCGATGGGTCACATTTTGCCCAAACCCTCCCTGCAGTTTTCAAAATATCCCAAACATCCCAAATTCGACGCTTGAGCCATATTTTGGAGCCAAATTCTGGCTCTCTGCACGTATTCGCAGTTTGAAATTACGACTTTTTATACCGAAAATATGCCAATTACTGAGAGCGGCGATGGGTCACATTTTGCCCAAACCCCCCTGCAGTTTTCAAAATATCCCAAACATCCCAAATTCGACCCTTGAGCCATATTTTGGAGCCAATTCTGGCTCTCTGCACGTATTCGCAGTTTGAAATTACGAATTTTTATACCGAAAATATGCCAATTACTGAGAGCGGCGATGGGTCACATTTTGCCCAAACCCCCCCTGCAGTTTTCAAAATATCCCAAACATCCCAAATTCGACCCTTGAGCCATATTTTGGAGCCAAATTCTGGCTCTCTGCACGTATTCGCAGTTTGAAATTACGACTTTTTATACCGAAAATATGCCAATTACTGAGAGCGGCGATGGATCACATTTTGCCCAAACCCTCCCTGCAGTTTTCAAAATATCCCAAACATCCCAAATTCGACGCTTGAGCCATATTTTGGAGCCAAATTCTGGCTCTCTGCACGTATTCGCAGTTTGAAATTACGACTTTTTATACCGAAAATATGCCAATTACTGAGAGCGGCGATGGGTCACATTTTGCCCAAACCCACCCTGCAGTTTTCAAAATATCCCAAACATCCCAAATTCGACCCTTGAGCCATATTTTGGAGCCAAATTCTGGCTCTCTGCACGTATTCGCAGTTTGAAATTACGACTTTTTATACCGAAAATATGCCAATTACTGAGAGCGGCGATGGGTCACATTTTGCCCAAACCCTCCCTGCAGTTTTCAAAATATCCCAAACATCCCAAATTCGACGCTTGAGCCATATTTTGGAGCCAAATTCTGGCTCTCTGCACGTATTCGCAGTTTGAAATTACGACTTTTTATACCGAAAATATGCCAATTACTGAGAGCGGCGATGGTCACATTTTGCCCAAACCCCCCTGCAGTTTTCAAAATATCCCAAACATCCCAAATTCGACGCTTGAGCCATATTTTGGAGCCAAATTCTGGCTCTCTGCACGTATTCGCAGTTTGAAATTACGACTTTTTATACCGAAAATATGCCAATTACTGAGAGCGGCGATGGGTCACATTTTGCCCAAACCCCCCCTGCAGTTTTCAAAATATCCCAACATCCCAAATTCGACCCTTGAGCCATATTTTGGAGCCAAATTCTGGCTCTCTGCACGTATTCGCAGTTTGAAATTACGACTTTTTATACCGAAAATATGCCAATTACTGAAAGCGGCGATGGGTCACATTTTGCCCAAACCCCCCTGCAGTTTTCAAAATATCCCAAACATCCCAAATTCGACGCTTGAGCCATATTTTGGAGCCAAATTCTGGCTCTCTGCACGTATTCGCAGTTTGAAATTACGACTTTTTATACCGAAAATATGCCAATTACTGAGAGCGGCGATGGGTCACATTTTGCCCAAACCCCCCTGCAGTTTTCAAAATATCCCAAACATCCCAAATTCGACGCTTGAGCCATATTTTGGAGCCAAATTCTGGCTCTCTGCACGTATTCGCAGTTTGAAATTACGACTTTTTATACCGAAAATATGCCAATTACTGAGAGCGGCGATGGGTCACATTTTGCCCAAACCCCCCCTGCAGTTTTCAAAATATCCCAAACATCCCAAATTCGACGCTTGAGCCATATTTTGGAGCCAAATTCTGGCTCTCTGCACGTATTCGCAGTTTGAAATTACGACTTTTTATACCGAAAATATGCCAATTACTGAGAGCGGCGATGGGTCACATTTTGCCCAAACCCCCCTGCAGTTTTCAAAATATCCCAAACATCCCAAATTCGACGCTTGAGCCATATTTTGGAGCCAAATTCTGGCTCTCTGCACGTATTCGCAGTTTGAAATTACGACTTTTTATACCGAAAATATGCCAATTACTGAGAGCGGCGATGGGTCACATTTTGCCCAAACCCTCCCTGCAGTTTTCAAAATATCCCAAACATCCCAAATTCGACGCTTGAGCCATATTTTGGAGCCAAATTCTGGCTCTCTGCACGTATTCGCAGTTTGAAATTACGACTTTTTATACCGAAAATATGCCAATTACTGAGAGCGGCGATGGGTCACATTTTGCCCAACCCCCCCCTGCAGTTTTCAAAATATCCCAAACATCCCAAATTCGACGCTTGAGCCATATTTTGGAGCCAAATTCTGGCTCTCTGCACGTATTCGCAGTTTGAAATTACGACTTTTTATACCGAAAATATGCCAATTACTGAGAGCGGCGATGGGTCACATTTTGCCCAAACCCTCCCTGCAGTTTTCAAAATATCCCAAACATCCCAAATTCGACGCTTGAGCCATATTTTGGAGCCAAATTCTGGCTCTCTGCACGTATTCGCAGTTTGAAATTACGACTTTTTATACCGAAAATATGCCAATTACTGAGAGCGGCGATGGGTCACATTTTGCCCAAACCCCCCTGCAGTTTTCAAAATATCCCAAACATCCCAAATTCGACGCTTGAGCCATATTTTGGAGCCAAATTCTGGCTCTCTGCACGTATTCGCAGTTTGAAATTACGACTTTTTATACCGAAAATATGCCAATTACTGAGAGCGGCGATGGGTCACATTTTGCCCAAACCCCCCCTGCAGTTTTCAAAATATCCCAAACATCCCAAATTCGACGCTTGAGCCATATTTTGGAGCCAAATTCTGGCTCTCTGCACGTATTCGCAGTTTGAAATTACGACTTTTTATACCGAAAATATGCCAATTACTGAGAGCGGCGATGGGTCACATTTTGCCCAAACCCTCCCTGCAGTTTTCAAAATATCCCAAACATCCCAAATTCGACGCTTGAGCCATATTTTGGAGCCAAATTCTGGCTCTCTGCACGTATTCGCAGTTTGAAATTACGACTTTTTATACCGAAAATATGCCAATTACTGAGAGCGGCGATGGGTCACATTTTGCCCAAACCCACCCTGCAGTTTTCAAAATATCCCAAACATCCCAAATTCGACGCTTGAGCCATATTTTGGAGCCAAATTCTGGCTCTCTGCACGTATTCGCAGTTTGAAATTACGACTTTTTATACCGAAAATATGCCAATTACTGAGAGCGGCGATGGTCACATTTTGCCCAAACCCCCCCTGCAGTTTTCAAAATATCCCAAACATCCCAAATTCGACGCTTGAGCCATATTTTGGAGCCAAATTCTGGCTCTCTGCACGTATTCGCAGTTTGAAATTACGACTTTTTATACCGAAAATATGCCAATTACTGAGAGCGGCGATGGGTCACATTTTGCCCAAACCCTCCCTGCAGTTTTCAAAATATCCCAAACATCCCAAATTCGACGCTTGAGCCATATTTTGGAGCCAAATTCTGGCTCTCTGCACGTATTCGCAGTTTGAAATTACGACTTTTTATACCGAAAATATGCCAATTACTGAGAGCGGCGATGGGTCACATTTTGCCCAAACCCCCCTGCAGTTTTCAAAATATCCCAAACATCCCAAATTCGACGCTTGAGCCATATTTTGGAGCCAAATTCTGGCTCTCTGCACGTATTCGCAGTTTGAAATTACGACTTTTATACCGAAAATATGCCAATTACTGAGAGCGGCGATGGGTCACATTTTGCCCAAACCCTCCCTGCAGTTTTCAAAATATCCCAAACATCCCAAATTCGACGCTTGAGCCATATTTTGGAGCCAAATTCTGGCTCTCTGCACGTATTCGCAGTTTGAAATTACGACTTTTTATACCGAAAATATGCCAATTACTGAGAGCGGCGATGGGTCACATTTTGCCCAAACCCTCCCCTGCAGTTTTCAAAATATCCCAAACATCCCAAATTCGACCCTTGAGCCATATTTTGGAGCCAAATTCTGGCTCTCTGCACGTATTCGCAGTTTGAAATTACGACTTTTTATACCGAAAATATGCCAATTACTGAAAGCGGCGATGGGTCACATTTTGCCCAAACCCCCCTGCAGTTTTCAAAATATCCCAAACATCCCAAATTCGACGCTTGAGCCATATTTTGGAGCCAAATTCTGGCTCTCTGCACGTATTCGCAGTTTGAAATTACGACTTTTTATACCGAAAATATGCCAATTACTGAAAGCGGCGATGGGTCACATTTTGCCCAAACCCCCCCTGCAGTTTTCAAAATATCCCAAACATCCCAAATTCGACGCTTGAGCCATATTTTGGAGCCAAATTCTGGCTCTCTGCACGTATTCGCAGTTTGAAATTACGACTTTTTATACCGAAAATATGCCAATTACTGAGAGCGGCGATGGGTCACATTTTGCCCAAACCCCCCTGCAGTTTTCAAAATATCCCAAACATCCCAAATTCGACGCTTGAGCCATATTTTGGAGCCAAATTCTGGCTCTCTGCACGTATTCGCAGTTTGAAATTACGACTTTTTATACCGAAAATATGCCAATTACTGAAAGCGGCGATGGGTCACATTTTGCCCAAACCCTCCCTGCAGTTTTCAAAATATCCCAAACATCCCAAATTCGACGCTTGAGCCATATTTTGGAGCCAAATTCTGGCTCTCTGCACGTATTCGCAGTTTGAAATTACGACTTTTTATACCGAAAATATGCCAATTACTGAGAGCGGCGATGGGTCACATTTTGCCCAAACCCCCCTGCAGTTTTCAAAATATCCCAAACATCCCAAATTCGACGCTTGAGCCATATTTTGGAGCCAAATTCTGGCTCTCTGCACGTATTCGCAGTTTGAAATTACGATTTTTATACCGAAAATATGCCAATTACTGAGAGCGGCGATGGGTCACATTTTGCCCAAACCCTCCCTGCAGTTTTCAAAATATCCCAAACATCCCAAATTCGACGCTTGAGCCATATTTTGGAGCCAAATTCTGGCTCTCTGCACGTATTCGCAGTTTGAAATTACGACTTTTTATACCGAAAATATGCCAATTACTGAAAGCGGCGATGGGTCACATTTTGCCCAAACCCCCCCTGCAGTTTTCAAAATATCCCAAACATCCCAAATTCGACGCTTGAGCCATATTTTGGAGCCAAATTCTGGCTCTCTGCACGTATTCGCAGTTTGAAATTACGACTTTTTATACCGAAAATATGCCAATTACTGAGAGCAGCGATGGGTCACATTTTGCCCCCCCCCCCCTGCAGTTTTCAAAATATCCCAAACATCCCAAATTCGACGCTTGAGCCATATTTTGGAGCCAAATTCTGGCTCTCTGCACGTATTCGCAGTTTGAAATTACGACTTTTTATACCGAAAATATGCCAATTACTGAGAGCGGCGATGGGTCACATTTTGCCCAAACCCCCCTGCAGTTTTCAAAATATCCCAAACATCCCAAATTCGACGCTTGAGCCATATTTTGGAGCCAAATTCTGGCTCTCTGCACGTATTCGCAGTTTGAAATTACGACTTTTTATACCGAAAATATGCCAATTACTGAGAGCGGCGATGGGTCACATTTTGCCCAAACCCCCCCTGCAGTTTTCAAAATATCCCAAACATCCCAAATTCGACGCTTGAGCCATATTTTGGAGCCAAATTCTGGCTCTCTGCACGTATTCGCAGTTTGAAATTACGACTTTTTATACCGAAAATATGCCAATTACTGAGAGCGGCGATGGGTCACATTTTGCCCAAACCCTCCCTGCAGTTTTCAAAATATCCCAAACATCCCAAATTCGACGCTTGAGCCATATTTTGGAGCCAAATTCTGGCTCTCTGCACGTATTCGCAGTTTGAAATTACGACTTTTTATACCGAAAATATGCCAATTACTGAGAGCGGCGATGGGTCACATTTTGCCCAAACCCACCCTGCAGTTTTCAAAATATCCCAAACATCCCAAATTCGACGCTTGAGCCATATTTTGGAGCCAAATTCTGGCTCTCTGCACGTATTCGCAGTTTGAAATTACGACTTTTTATACCGAAAATATGCCAATTACTGAGAGCGGCGATGGGTCACATTTTGCCCAAACCCCCCTGCAGTTTTCAAAATATCCCAAACATCCCAAATTCGACCCTTGAGCCATATTTTGGAGCCAAATTCTGGCTCTCTGCACGTATTCGCAGTTTGAAATTACGACTTTTTATACCGAAAATATGCCAATTACTGAAAGCGGCGATGGGTCACATTTTGCCCAAACCCCCCTGCAGTTTTCAAAATATCCCAAACATCCCAAATTCGACGCTTGAGCCATATTTTGGAGCCAAATTCTGGCTCTCTGCACGTATTCGCAGTTTGAAATTACGACTTTTTATACCGAAAATATGCCAATTACTGAAAGCGGCGATGGGTCACATTTTGCCCAAACCCCTCCCTGCAGTTTTCAAAATATCCCAAACATCCCAAATTCGACGCTTGAGCCATATTTTGGAGCCAAATTCTGGCTCTCTGCACGTATTCGCAGTTTGAAATTACGACTTTTTATACCGAAAATATGCCAATTACTGAGAGCGGCGATGGGTCACATTTTGCCCAAACCCCCCCTGCAGTTTTCAAAATATCCCAAACATCCCAAATTCGACGCTTGAGCCATATTTTGGAGCCAAATTCTGGCTCTCTGCACGTATTCGCAGTTTGAAATTACGACTTTTTATACCGAAAATATGCCAATTACTGAGAGCGGCGATGGGTCACATTTTGCCCAAACCCTCCCTGCAGTTTTCAAAATATCCCAAACATCCCAAATTCGACGCTTGAGCCATATTTTGGAGCCAAATTCTGGCTCTCTGCACGTATTCGCAGTTTGAAATTACGACTTTTTATACCGAAAATATGCCAATTACTGAGAGCGGCGATGGGTCACATTTTGCCCAAACCCCCCTGCAGTTTTCAAAATATCCCAAACATCCCAAATTCGACGCTTGAGCCATATTTTGGAGCCAAATTCTGGCTCTCTGCACGTATTCGCAGTTTGAAATTACGAATTTTTATACCGAAAATATGCCAATTACTGAGAGCGGCGATGGGTCACATTTTGCCCAAACCCCCCTGCAGTTTTCAAAATATCCCAAACATCCCAAATTCGACGCTTGAGCCATATTTTGGAGCCAAATTCTGGCTCTCTGCACGTATTCGCAGTTTGAAATTACGAATTTTTATACCGAAAATATGCCAATTACTGAGAGCGGCGATGGGTCACATTTTGCCCAAACCCCCCTGCAGTTTTCAAAATATCCCAAACATCCCAAATTCGACGCTTGAGCCATATTTTGGAGCCAAATTCTGGCTCTCTGCACGTATTCGCAGTTTGAAATTACGACTTTTTATACCGAAAATATGCCAATTACTGAGAGCGGCGATGGGTCACATTTTGCCCAAACCCCCCCTGCAGTTTTCAAAATATCCCAAACATCCCAAATTCGACGCTTGAGCCATATTTTGGAGCCAAATTCTGGCTCTCTGCACGTATTCGCAGTTTGAAATTACGACTTTTTATACCGAAAATATGCCAATTACTGAGAGCGGCGATGGGTCACATTTTGCCCAAACCCCCCCTGCAGTTTTCAAAATATCCCCAAACATCCCAAATTCGACGCTTGAGCCATATTTTGGAGCCAAATTCTGGCTCTCTGCACGTATTCGCAGTTTGAAATTACGACTTTTTATACCGAAAATATGCCAATTACTGAGAGCGGCGATGGGTCACATTTTGCCCAAACCCTCCCTGCAGTTTTCAAAATATCCCAAACATCCCAAATTCGACCCTTGAGCCATATTTTGGAGCCAAATTCTGGCTCTCTGCACGTATTCGCAGTTTGAAATTACGACTTTTTATACCGAAAATATGCCAATTACTGAGAGCGGCGATGGGTCACATTTTGCCCAAACCCTCCCTGCAGTTTTCAAAATATCCCAAACATCCCAAATTCGACGCTTGAGCCATATTTTGGAGCCAAATTCTGGCTCTCTGCACGTATTCGCAGTTTGAAATTACGACTTTTTATACCGAAAATATGCCAATTACTGAGAGCGGCGATGGGTCACATTTTGCCCAAACCCCCCTGCAGTTTTCAAAATATCCCAAACATCCCAAATTCGACGCTTGAGCCATATTTTGGAGCCAAATTCTGGCTCTCTGCACGTATTCGCAGTTTGAAATTACGACTTTTTATACCGAAAATATGCCAATTACTGAAAGCGGCGATGGGTCACATTTTGCCCAAACCCTCCCTGCAGTTTTCAAAATATCCCAAACATCCCAAATTCGACGCTTGAGCCATATTTTGGAGCCAAATTCTGGCTCTCTGCACGTATTCGCAGTTTGAAATTACGACTTTTTATACCGAAAATATGCCAATTACTGAGAGCGGCGATGGGTCACATTTTGCCCAAACCCACCCCCCTGCAGTTTTCAAAATATCCCAAACATCCCAAATTCGACGCTTGAGCCATATTTTGGAGCCAAATTCTGGCTCTCTGCACCTATTCGCAGTTTGAAATTACGACTTTTTATACCGAAAATATGCCAATTACTGAGAGCGGCGATGGGTCACATTTTGCCCAAACCCCCCTGCAGTTTTCAAAATATCCCAAACATCCCAAATTCGACCCTTGAGCCATATTTTGGAGCCAAATTCTGGCTCTCTGCACGTATTCGCAGTTTGAAATTACGAATTTTTATACCGAAAATATGCCAATTACTGAGAGCGGCGATGGGTCACATTTTGCCCAAACCCTCCCTGCAGTTTTCAAAATATCCCAAACATCCCAAATTCGAACCTTGAGCCATATTTTGGAGCCAAATTCTGGCTCTCTGCACGTATTCGCAGTTTGAAATTACGAATTTTATACCGGAAAAATGCCAATTACTAAACGCGGCGATGGATCACATTTTGCCCAAACCCCCCTGCAGTTTTCAAAATCCCCAAACATCCCAAATTCGACGCTTGAGCCATATTTTGGAGCCAAATTCTGGCTCTCTGCACGTATTCGCAGTTTGAAATTACGACTTTTTATACCGAAAATATGCCAATTACTGAAAGCGCGCGATGGGTCACATTTTGCCCAAACCTCCCTGCAGTTTTCAAAATATCCCAAACATCCCAAATTCGACCCTTGAGCCATATTTTGGAGCCAAATTCTGGCTCTCTGCACGTATTCGCAGTTTGAAATTACGACTTTTTATACCGAAAATATGCCAATTACTGAGAGCGGCGATGGGTCACATTTTGCCCAAAACCCCCCTGCAGTTTTCAAAATATCCCAAACATCCCAAATTCAACCCTTGAGCCATATTTTGGAGCCAAATTCTGGCTCTCTGCACGTATTCGCAGTTTGAAATTAAGACTTTTTATACCGAAAATATGCCAATTACTGAGAGCGGCGATGGGTCACATTTTGCCCAAACCCGCCCTGCAGTTTTCAAAATATCCTAAACATCCCAAATTCGACCCTTGAGCCATATTTTGGAGCCAAATTCTGGCTCTCTGCACGTATTCGCAGTTTGAAATTACGACTTTTTATACCGAAAATATGCCAAATACTGAGAGCGGCGATGGGTCACATTTTTTGCCCAAACCCCCCAGCAGTTTTCAAAATATCCCAAACATCCCCCAAATTCGACCCTTGAGCCATATTTTGGAGCCAAATTCACGCTCTCTGCACGTATTCGCAGTTTGAAATTACGAATTTTTATACCGAAAATATGCCAATTACTGAGAGCGGCGATGGGTCACATTTTGCCCAAACCCCCCCCTGCAGTTTTCAAAAATATCCCAAACATCCCAAATTCGACCCTTGAGCCCATATTTGGAGCCAAATTCTGGCTCTCTGCACGTATTCGCAGTTTGAAAGTTACGATTTTTTATACCGAAAATATGCCAATTACTGAGAGCGCGATTGGTCACATTTTGCCCTAACCCTCCCTGCAGTTTTCAAAATATCCCAAACACTCCAAATTCGAAGTTTGAGCCATATTTTGGAGCCAAATTCTGGCTCTGTGCATGTATTCACAGTTTGAAATTACGAATTTTTATACCGAAAATATGCCAATAACTAAGAGTAACGATGGGTAACATTTTGCCCAAACCCGCCATGCAGCTTTCAAAATATCGTAAACATCCCAAATTCAACCCTTGAGCTATATTTTGGTTCAAATTCTCGCACTCAGCACGTATTCGCAGTTTGAAATTACGACTTTTTATACCAAAAATATGCCAATTACTGAGAGCAGCGATGGGTCACATTTTGGCCACACCCCCCTCTAGTTTCAAAATATCCCGAACATCCCAAATTCGACCCTTGAGCCATATTTTGGAGCCAAATTCTGGCTTTCTGCACGTATTCGCAGTTTGAAATTACGACTTTTTATACCGAAAATATGCCAATTACTGAGAGCGGCGATGGTTCACATTTTGCCCAAACCCCCCTGCAGTTTTCAAAATATCCCAAACATCCCAAATTCGACGCTTGAGCCATATTTTGGAGCCAAATTCTGGCTCTCTGCACGTATTCGCAGTTTGAAATTACGACTTTTATACCGAAAATATGCCAATTACTGAGAGCGGCGATGGGTCACATTTTACCCCAAACCCCCCCACCCCTGGCATTTTCAAAATATCCCAAACATCCCAAATTCGACCCTTGAGCATATTTTGGAGCCAAATTCTGGCTCTCTGCACGTATTCGCAGTTTGATAATTACGACTTTTTATACGAAAATATGCCAATTACTGAAAGCGTCGATGGGTCACATTTTGCCCTAAACCTCCCTGTAGTTTTCAAAATATCCCAAACATCCCAAATACGATGATTGTGCTAATATTTTTGAGCCAAATTATGGTTCTCTGCACGTGTTAGTAGTGTGAAGTTACGACATTTCATACTGAAAATACGCCAAATACTGAGCGCGGCGATGGGTCACATTTTGCCCA
>NW_025558561.1:0-12265 GCF_020424385.1 Procambarus clarkii
TTATTCATGTTTTGATTTATTTAACGTAATTAAAAGTCCATTGTTAAAGTTTACTTGTGTTTTGTGTGTCTTCTCCTTACCTTACCACAGACGAAGTTCCAGATTTTCTATTTTTTTTATACTATGTGACGAGGCCATACCCCTAGCTTTGGACACCAACGCGTTACCGTCACATATTATATGGGGGCCTGTCCTAGGAGCTTCACTCAGGTACTGGTGCCAAGTGGTAATTTTATGGTAAGCGTATTTAACTTTGTTAACGTAGCTTTTACTATTTTTCATATTTAATTTCATTTTTATATGGTGCGGTGTATTGTGCATTACGGGAGTAACATATAGTGAAGGTGAGACAACTTTGGATTACGTGGTGACTGTAGGCCGCAGTCATACTCTTAATTGGTCATCTCTCCCTCCGTGTTATTACTCGTGTTTACCATCTCAAATATCCCTTGGATATTTCTCATTTTGACAGATCATCATATTGGTACCCTGGTACTGTGGTCTGCCCCGGGTCAAGAGTACCCAATCTTCTGCAATCTGACTGTAGGAGGACAAAGAGGGCCATAGTTCCTCTAGCTCGAACTTTAGTTGCTGAATTGGGACCTCAGCAGCAGTTCTCGTCACCAGTTGACACCTCGCACCCCTACACGTCAGTCAGAGATGAGATACATACAACGGTAGGGAATTAGCTTACTTTTTCAGAGCACAAAAGTTCGTTAATTCTGTAGTATCATATTAAATTCAGTAGGAAAAACTTGCTTTATGTCCTATAGAGACTTGGCAAGGTATGCCTACATCCTTGGACTACCAATTTTACTTTTGAGGCAATTATTGTTTCATTTGTTTTCGAAACTCTGTTTCATTTGTTAGTAGGATTTTCTTGCCCTTATCCTCTTACATGAGTACCGGGTACAAGATTTCCTGCGCCCTTGATTTAAAATTAATCATTTAACATCTTTTACTTAACTTTAATTGTTAAAGATCTCACAGGATAGGTACCAGTTGCCACGTTGTCCTGTTTCTGACATTCACTATTGAATATTCGTGTACCTTTATTTGCTAATTTCACCATGTTTCGTCTCCAAGCTTTCCGTGCAAATCCAGCAGGTGAAATAGGGACTTTAAGTCGTGCCAAGAGGACTGAATTACAAACTCTTGCACATGAGTATCAACTAGAAGTTCCCTACCAAGCCAACAAAATGACCTACACAACCTGTTGCTGGATTACTATTTAGAGCAAGGTAAGATAGACTCTGAAACTCATGAAACTTACTATATTGCAGATAAAACTGACTTGGCAACGATGAAACTTAAACTAGAGCTGGCCAAGATTGAACGTGAGCAGCAAAGAGAAGCAGCTGCCATACGAAGGGAAGAACAAGAACGAGAAATCACCCTCAGAGAACGTGAAACTACTTTGAGGAGAGAAGAACAAGAACGCGAGGCCGCCTTGAGGAGAGAAGAACACGAACGTGGACTCGCCCTCCACGAACGTGAGGTCGCCTTGCTCCATGAACGTGAGCGAGTACAGCTTGAAACAAAACAACGCGAGTTGGAGATGCAACGCGAGCATGACAAGCAACAAGCGACTCTGGCTCTAGAGTGTCGTCAACGCGAAATCGCCTTGGAAACTTCACACTTCACTCAACGCCAGCAAGCTACTGCCAATCTTCCCGTCAGTTTTAATATATCACATGCAAGTAAGTTAATGCCATCCTTTGTAGAAGCAGAAGTTGATGTGTTCTTTACCACCTTTGAAACCCTTGCTAATCAACTCAGTTGGCCTGTCGACCAATGGGCCACACTTCTCAGAGTCCATCTTACAGGTAGAGCTGCAGTCACACTCAGTACTTTGGCGTCTGAGAATGACTACCACACTCTGAAACAAGCAGTGTTGGACGCCTACCTCCTCTCTACTGAAAGTTATAGAAGGAAATTCCGTGACCACCTGAAGGCAAGTACCACTACCTTCCTCGAGTTTGCTAACACGAAACGGAGGTATTTCATGAAATGGCTGGAAGCAGCACATGTCTCTACTTTACAGAACTCGTCAACCTGATGCTTGTTGAAGAATTCTTGAGACGTGTGCCGCCTCCTGTCCGCCTCTACTTAGCAGATAAAGAAGAAACCGACTACCTGAAGTGTGCTAGTCGGCTGACACAGCCTCATCCACCGGCTGACACCCGAACCATCCTCCAGTAAGAAGTCGTGGTACAGTTACGAGAAAGTGAGCCCCGATCAAGCTGGTTCGCAACTGTACTGCAAGTATTGTAGACTCTATGGACATACCATAGACAAGTGTGGTAAGTCTCAATACAAGGGAACCACTGACCAACAAAAACCCAAACCAACTCCTCCTAAGTCCGGTAAGCCTGTGATGAATGTTGGTGTTGATGTTAATGATCTTTCTCTTTTCAGTAACCACCTGTATACTGGAACTGTCTCTGCCAACGGTTCAAATCCGGAGGGACGTTTCAAATTGAAGATCTTGAGGACACAGCGGCTCTTCATCGATCATCTTGAAGTCGGCTGTGCCCAACATCGTCTATACCGGAGAAACTGTCTTCATCACTGACCTCACTGCTACCACTCCATACCCTCTCGCCAGAGTCCACCTGGATTGTCCCTACGTGAACGGAGAAGTCCAAGTCGCCGTCAGGGAAAAGCCTTTTCCCATGCCTGGAGTGCAACTTCTGCTAGGCAACGACTTGGCAGAAGACCTGCAACCGACCAACCTGATCGTCATGGACAAACCCCAGGTGTGTAACTCTGTGCCAAGTAACCCTATTCTAGAGTATGTTCCAGTAGAGGTTCAAGAGAGTGATGAAGTTTCTCCTCCGGTTCTCGTGACCACCCGTGCACAAGCCACACGTCCACAGCCAGCTGACTCTACTGCTACCGCTGTCCCTCAAGACACTCAGAAACTACCCCCGCATCTGACCAAGTTGGAGTTCCGTAAGTTGCAGAGGGAAGATCTTACTTTAACACCATTGTTTTTCCAGGCTGAGACTCAACCCGACAGTATTCCTGGGTTCTTCCTAGAGAACGACTTGCTCTACCGCAGATATAGACCCAGTAAACTGAAGGAGGAGGACGATTGGGCCAACATCGAACAACTTGTGATTCCCACCAGCCTGCGGCCCACTATTCTACACCTGGCCCACGGAGCACTCTCCCACTACGGCTTCAACAAGACTTACCATGGAATTCGTCAAGACTACTACTGGCCAGGTATGGTAAATAACGTCAAACAGTACGTAAAACAGTGTCATACATGTCAGATGGCAGGCAAATCGAACATCTCCATTCCCAGAGCGCCACTGATTCCCATACAGGTGCCTGCGGAACCTTTCCACAGACTCATAATAGACTGTGTTGGTCCTTTACCTCGGACCAGTTCAGGTAACGCCTACATCCTAACCATCCTGTGTCCTACCACCAGATTTCCCATAGCAGTTCCAGTGAAGAACATCACGGCTGCTACGGTTATAAAACATCTATTGAAGATCTTCACTCAATACGGATTTCTCAGGGAGATTCAGAGCGACTGTGGTACCAACTTCACCAGTGATCTCTTCAAAAGGACACTGGAGGAGTTCAACATCAAACAGGTATTGTCCAGCCCCTATCATCCTGCTTCACAGGGTTCTCTTGAACGTAGTCATCAGACTATCAAAGCACTCTTGAAAAAGTTTTGTAGTGAAACCTCTAAGGATTGGGATAAGCAGATTGACCTTATAATGTGTATTTACAGAAGTCTCCCCAATGAGTCCCTAGGAGTATCTCCTTATGAGATGCTCTACGGCCGTAAGTGCCGTACTCCCCTTAAGGCTTTCAAAGACTCTCTCCGAGATGCCACCTTCAGTGAGCATCAGAATGTGCCCCAGTTTCTTCAAAACCTTCAACATATTCTAGAGAGAGTCCACCGCTTTGCCCATGATAATCTATTGAAAGCCCAGGAGAGAATGAAGATTCATTACGACCAGACCAGCAAAGTAAGAAAATTGAAGCCGGGAGACTTCGTCCTTGCATACTTCCCTATCCCAGGTTCACCTTTCCAAAACAGGTTTTCAGGACCCTACCGCGTCAAAGAGTGCAGGAATAACAACAACTACGTAATAGAGACTCCAGATAGGCGGCGGAAGACCCAGCTGTGCCACGTCAACCTCCTGAAGCAATATAATGGTACTCCTCCCACTGTCCTAATTAACTATTCCACCTTCACAGAACCCTACATCCACAGTGAGACCTTCCCAGCTTCTCCTCCCGAAAGCACTGACAAGGAGTCAGCGCTTTCTAATTCCGAAATCCTTAATGATCTTCCCAAATACTTTCAGGATAATCATAGTGCACCTCTCGTCCAGATCTTCAGAGAACATCAAGAGTTGTTCCGAGATGACCCCCAAGAGTGTAATGTTACCCAGCACGACATCCAACTGCTCCCCGACACCCGGCCGATTCGTCAACCCTTCTACCGAATCAGCCCGAGCAAGAAGGAAGTCATGCGTGCTGAGGTGCAGTACCTCTTGGATCATAGACTGGCTACACCTTGTGAGTCCCCCTGGGCCTCACCTTGTATCTTGGTGCCCAAACCCCAAGGTAAGGTGCGGTTATGTACCGACTATCGTAAACTGAACAATGTAACTGTCAAGGATGCTTACCCCTTGCCAAGGATAGATGACATCCTTGATGCCATTGGTAGTGCCCAGTACTTGTCCCAAGTGGACTTGCTTAAGGGGTACTATCAAGTGTGTCTAACGGAGCGAGCTAAAGAGATATCTGCCTTCATCACTCCTTTTGGACTTTTCAGATATGAACGCCTTCCTTTCGGACTATGTAATGCCCCGGCCACCTTTCAGAGAGCTGTCAACTGTGTCATCCAGGGTTTGGATAACACATACGCCTACCTGGACGATATCGTCGTAGCCTCCAACACCTGGAGTGAACATCTGCTCCAGCTGCGACGTCTGTTCTCCAAGCTCCTGACAGCCGGCCTCACCATCAACCTGGGCAAGTCCACTTTCACGAAAGGTAAAGTGCGTTATCTGGGTCATGTTATTGGGAGTGGCAGCATAGCTCCGTTAGACTCACACACTCAAGCCATCCAACAGTATCCACAGCCTACCACCAGGAAGCAGCTCCTGCGCTTCCTTGGTCTTGCCTCCTACTACCGTAGGTTTGTAAGGAATTTCAGTACAGTCGCCACACCTCTAATTCTATTAACCAGTCCCAAGCAACGGTATAATTGGACCATGCAGCAAACCGTTGCTTTCGAACAACTCAAATTCCTCCTCTGTTCTAATCCCATTCTCGCCTCTCTAGATATCACCAAGCCTTTCGTCCTTCATGTCGACGCCAGTGGTACCGGCGTTGGTGGTGTCCTGATGCAACAACGAGGCGAGGAGGTTCTACCTGTCAGCTACTACAGCTACAAACTGAAACCACACCAGAGGAACTACAGCACTATTGAAAAGGAGCTACTATCCATCGTCCTGAACCTCCAACACTTCGTTCCGTACCTACAAGGCGCCAGGTCTACCACCACCTTCTCAGACCACAACCCTCTCCGCTTCCTACATCAAGCCCAATTCACCAACCAGCGTCTTCTACGATGGGCTCTGTATTTACAAGATTTCAACCTGGAGATCCGCTATATCAAGGGTTCTGACAACACCATAGCCGATGCCCTCTCCAGAGTTTATGAAGTAGAAGCGACTCCATCCATTACTCCACCACATAACAACGTACTTCTTCCAGAACCGCAGGCTTCGGGGGACAGTTGTGACGATAATCTCCTTCAAGAGATTGAGCCTGCTCTTCCCTCCACAAATACATCGATACATCTATATAAAACTACTATGGAAGAAATGTCCAACAATGACAACAACACCAGCAAGGTTTGCCAGAGCGCAAAACGTATGCAGCCAGGGACACCTGCTCAGACTCAAACCGCCAAACTACCCGTCTTGCTGCCGGCTCCTCGCTGATTGGTCGCCGGTCTGGCTGCAACTGCACTCGCCCACCATACTACTTGATGTCTGGGGCCGCCACGACCTCAGTCCTCAGAATATTCAGTGCTTTCACACAGTTAACACTTCTCTCTGCTAGACGTAAGCTTTGGCGTACGTGTACTGAGAGAGGTGATAGCTTAAAGCCAATATTCCCGCACCTCTCATTTACTTGTATATTGCACTTCTTGTTATTTTGCTCACTTGTCTTAACATAACTTTTCATTGTGTCATTTAATTATTCTTATTATTTTGATTGATTGATTTTATTATACGAATTTGTAAGTCCATTTTATTCATGTTTTGATTTATTTAACGTAATTAAAAGTCCATTGTTAAAGTTTACTTGTGTTTTTGTGTGTCTTCTCCTTACCTTACCACAGACGAAGTTCCAGATTTTCTATTTTTTTTTATACTATGCGACGAGGCCATACCCCTAGCTTTGGACAGCCGAACACCAACGCGTTACCGTCACAATATATATATATATTATATATATATATATATATATATATATATATATATATATATATATATATATATATATATATATATATATATATATATATATATATATATATATATATATATATATATATTTATATGACAATGTCAGACCACAGAGGAAAAAATGAAACAGGAATTTCCTTAAGTACTTTCGTATATTAATACATCTTCAGAAGGAGTGATTTTACAGATCGAAAGATGGGTATAAATAGGCAGGAGAGAGTGGTGAAGTGAGGTGAGGTACAATACTTGGACAACGCAGACGGCCCATTGGCCCATCAGATGCAGCCAATTGGCCCATCTGATGTCGCACAATGGCCCATATGATACAGCGAACATACAAGCACAATACATAGGTAATTATAGCATAAAATGGTAAATATATACAATGAATTAGTGAGACAAATGTTTTCCAATGATCCTACTTAAATCGCCCTTTAGCTGATCTATTAGAAATGGATCTAAGTTATATAGACCACTGCTAATATTCAAATTACTTTCTTTTGTGATCTGTATCAAAGCAGATTCAATTATGTTTCTGTTATAGGTGCTTTTACAATTTGTTATTGAAGAAGCACTCTCCCAATCAATTTGGTGAGCTTTTTCTGACAAATGAACAAACAAAGCATTAGACAATTGGCCATTTTTTTTCCTCCGTGGTCTGACATCGTCACATTTTTAATCACGTGTTTATTTTCGTGATATACACACACACACACATATATATCTATCTATCTATATATATATATATATATATATATATATATATATATATATATATATATATATATATATATATATATATACATATATATACATCTATATATATATATATATATATATATATGTATATATATATATATATATATATATATATATATATATATATATATATATATATATATATATATATATATATATATATATATATATATATATTAGTATATTTTGGTAGCAGTCTTTCCTGTAGACATATATTATTAAATATGACCGAAAAAGTAAGATTAATAATTCTAACACGAATTTTCTCAATCTTTCGTACATTACGCTTCACTGTTGGAGGTAAATAAAAAATCAATTCTCCAAAATTCATTTTTATTTCTAGTCTGACGCGACACGGGCGCGTTTCGTAAAACTTATTACATTTTCAAAGACTTTAGTTCACAAATACACAACTGAATAGAACTTACGTATCTCCGATTTTATATCTACATTTGAGTGAGGTGGAAGGGGTGATGTGGCATTAACACAAGACAGAACAAAATGTGGTATTAATAGGGTATTAATTTCATCAACACAAGACAGAACACGAAACAATGGATATTGAATAGAAGTGTTTGTAGAAAGCCTATTGGTCCATATTTCTTGATGCTTCTATATTGGAGCGGAGTCTTGAGGTGGGTAGAATATAGTTGTGCAATAATTGGCTGTTGATTGCTGGTGTTGACTTCTTGATGTGTAGTGCCTCGCAAACGTCAAGCCGCCTGCTATCGCTGTATCTATCGATGATTTCTGTGTTGTTTACTAGGATTTCTCTGGCGATGGTTTGGTTGTGGGAAGAGATTATATGTTCCTTAATGGAGCCCTGTTGCTTATGCATCGTTAAACGCCTAGAAAGAGATGTTGTTGTCTTGCCTATATACTGGGTTTTTTGGAGCTTACAGTCCCCAAGTGGGCATTTGAGGCATAGACGACGTTAGTCTCTTTTAAAGCGTTCTGTTTTGTGTCTGGAGAGTTTCTCATGAGTAGGCTGGCCGTTTTTCTGGTTTTATAGTAAATCGTCAGTTGTATCCTCTGATTTTTGTCTGTAGGGATAACGTTTCTATTAACAATATCTTTCAGGACACTTTCCTCCGTTTTATGAGCTGTGGAAAAGAAGTTCCTGTAAAATAGTCTAATAGG
This sequence comes from Procambarus clarkii, assembly GCF_020424385.1. NCBI lineage: Eukaryota > Metazoa > Arthropoda > Malacostraca > Decapoda > Cambaridae > Procambarus > Procambarus clarkii. The sequence goes on from NW_025558561.1 coordinate 8,418, forward strand.
GGGTATAGGTGTTGTGTTAGTTGTCTCTTCAGAGGTTGCATGGCTTTTCACTTTCCTTCTTATGATGTCTTCGACGAAACCATTGGAGAAGCCGTTATTGACTAGGACCTGCCTTACCCTACAGAGTTCTTCGTCGACTTGCTTCCATTCTGAGCTGTGGCTGAGAGCACGGTCGACATATGCGTTAACAACACTCCTCTTGTACCTGTCTGGGCAGTCGCTGTTGGCATTTAGGCACATTCCTATGTTTGTTTCCTTAGTGTAGACTGCAGTGTGGAAACCTCCGCCCTTTTCCATGACTGTTACATCTAGAAAGGGCAGCTTCCCATCCTTTTCCATCTCGTAAGTGAAACGCAGCACGGAACTCTGCTCAAATGCCTCCTTCAGCTCCTGCAGATGTCTGACATCAGGTACCTGTGTAAAAATGTCGTCAACATACCTGCAGTATATGGCCGGTTTCAAGTTCATGTCGACTAAGACTTTTTGCTCGATGGTACCCATGTAGAAGTTTGCAAACAGGACACCTAGGGGAGAACCCATGGCGACCCCATCTACTTGCTTATACATGTGCCCATCCGGGCTCAAGAAAGGTGCCTCTTTAGTACAAGCTTGGAGTAGTTTAGTACAAGTTTGGAGACATATTCGACCTCGAGACACAAAAGAAGGTCACTACCAAAGATACCTTACAAGCAGAACTTATTGCAGAAGGAGGAAAGAATCGAGGCAACTACAGAAGCACCATACTGTCCCCCGAGCTTAAAGCGGCAGCTAAAAGCCTTCGTGAGAACAAGGAGATAGTTGTCAGGAGAGGTGACAAGTCGCCAATATATGTCATTCTTAAAAAAGACGAATATCTGGCGAAAATGAACATCATACTCTCTGACCAAACTAAGTTCCAAAGGGTAACGAAGGACACTACAGCCGAATTAAAAGCAAAGGTCAATAAACTGATCGAAACTGTGAACGCCAAGAAATCCGGACTCCACCTGCCAAAGATCATTGGGGAATATAAACCTGGATATGCGTATGGAAATGTCAAGACGCACAAGCCTGGAAACCCACTTCGGCCAATCATTAGCCAGATACCCACACCCACGTACAGACTGGCGAAGCGACTCAACGGCCTGCTGACTCCTTATGTTCCTTGCGCCTTCAGCCTGAAGTCTCCAAAGGAATTTGTGGACTTACTGCGGGGCACACGGGCCACAGGGATAAGAGCCTCGTTGGACGTAGAATCGCTGTTTAACAACGTACCTGTGGACTAGACAATCGAAATGATAGCCGACAGAGTGTATCGTGATCCAGCCTGTACTCCTCTTGACATACCAGAAAATATTCTGAGGAAACTACTCCAAGCTTGTACTAAAGAGGCACCCTTCTTGAGCCCGGATGGGCACATGTATAAGCAAGTAGATGGGGTCGCCATGGGTTCTCCCCTAGGTGTCCTGTTTGCAAACTTCTACATGGGTACCATCGAGCAAAAAGTCTTAGTCGACATGAACTTGAAACCGGCCATATACTGCAGGTATGTTGACGACATTTTTACACAGGTACCTGATGTCAGACATCTGCAGGAGCTGAAGGAGGCATTTGAGCAGAGTTCCGTGCTGCGTTTCACTTGCGAGATGGAAAAGGATGGGAAGCTGCCCTTTCTAGATGTAACAGTCATGGAAAAGGGCGGAGGTTTCCACACTGCAGTCTACACTAAGGAAACAAACATAGGAATGTGCCTAAATGCCAACAGCGACTGCCCAGACAGGTACAAGAGGAGTGTTGTTAACGCATATGTCGACCGTGCTCTCAGCCACAGCTCAGAATGGAAGCAAGTCGACGAAGAACTCTGTAGGGTAAGGCAGGTCCTAGTCAATAACGGCTTCTCCAATGGTTTCGTCGAAGACATCATAAGAAGGAAAGTGAAAAGCCATGCAACCTCTGAAGAGACAACTAACACAACACCTATACCCCCTATTAGACTATTTTACAGGAACTTCCTTTTCACAGCTCATAAAACGGAGGAAAGGGTCCTGAAAGATATTGTTAATAGAAACGTTATCCCTACAGACAAAAATCAGAGGATACAACTGACGATTTACTATAAAACCAGAAAAACGGCCAGCCTACTCATGAGAAACTCTCCAGACACAAAACAGAACGCTTTAAAAGAGACTAACGTCGTCTATGCCTTCAAATGCCCACTTGGGGACTGTAAGCTCCAAAAAACCCAGTATATAGGCAAGACAACAACATCTCTTTCTAGGCGTTTAACGGTGCATAAGAAACAGAGCTCCATTAAGGAACATATAATCTCTTCCCACAACCAAACCATCGCCAGAGAAATCCTAGTAAACAACACAGAAATCATCGATAGATACAGCGATAGCAGGCGGCTTGACGTTTGCGAGGCACTACACATCAAGAAGTCAACACCAGCAATCAACAGCCAATTATTGCACAACTATATTCTACCCACCTCAAGACTCCGCTCCAATATAGAAGCATCAAGAAATATGGACCAATAGGCTTTCTACAAACACTTCTATTCAATATCCATTGTTTCGTGTTCTGTCTTGTGTTGATGAAATTAATACCGTATTAATACTCTTGTTCTGTCTTGTGTTGATGAAATTAATACCCTATTAATACCACATTTTGTTCTGTCTTGTGTTTATGCCACATCACCCCTTCCACCTCACTCAAATGTAGATATAAAATCGGAGATACGTAAGTTCTATTCAGTTGTGTATTTGTGAACTAAAGTCTTTGAAATGTAATAAGTTTTACGAAACGCGCCCGTGTCGCGTCAGACTAGAAATGAAAATGAATTTTGGAGAATTGATTTTTGATTTACCTCCAACAGTGAAGCGTAATGTGCGAAAGATTGAGAAAATTCGTGTTAGAATTATTAATCTTACTTTTTCGGTCATATTTAATAATATATATATATATATATATATATATATATATATATATATATATATATATATATATATATATATATATATATATATATATATATATATATATATATATATGACAATGTCAGACCACGGAGGAAAAATGAAACAGGAAATTTCCTTAAGTACTTTCGTATATTAAATACATCTTCAGAAGGTCCATCTTTGGACCTTCTGAAGATGTATTTAATATACGAAAGTACTTAAGGAAATTTCCTGTTTCATTTTTCCTCCGTGGTCTGACATTGTCACATTCTTAATCACGTGTTTATTTTCGTGATATACACACATATATATATATATATATATATATATATATATATATATATATATATATATATATGTATATAATATAGTGAGGGTACCACCTCTGGTGCCAATGTGGGGACCCATAGCCTCGGAGAAGAAAATAAAAAATATTCAGAGGAGACCTTGTGGTTTCTCACTGAGCACTAATATTATCTTCTCCTACCACCCCCATTCTTTGTATGTACACATATATATTTACTTTATTTGAACTTTGTTACAAAAAAGGAGTTACATATGGGTTACAAAGATGGTTATCATAGGTTGTCGAGTTCCTCCAGCTCCTCAGATGGCAGGCAGGAACCCTGGATGCAGTGCGCATTTCCCCTCTGTATCGCCACACTGAGGCGCTGGAAAGAAAGCTTGCAGCTCTTGGGCCCCTTGTTGTTTCAATGAGCCTAGAACCCAGTTCCTTCAAAAAACTGGTAGCACTTTTACCCCAGGCGCCGAGTGTCTCAGAAGCAATGGGGACAAAATTGTAGTGGTGATCCAGTTCTCTATACTTACGGGATTTGGCTGCTTCCCTGTGGTGGCAGCGCCACCTGGTTGTGCAACACTGAGGTTAATGTAGGTGTTAGCCAGGGTTGA
>NW_025558562.1:0-50098 GCF_020424385.1 Procambarus clarkii
TATGCCATAATACCATTATACCTTCGCAATTTCTCAGTGCGAACAGTCACGTACACTATACGGATTTCATAGAAATAGCAGAAATATATAATACCTAATTCACTCTTTGCATAAGCTTATCGCAGTGGACGAAGATTTCGATATGGACTTCGACATGAATTTCAACTTGATGGATCCTCGAAATTTTTCTGAGTTTGATTTAGTGGCATACATGTGTGACGATGAGATCCCGGTAAGCGCTGTGAATATTGACGAGGACAATGTATTGGACGACGGTGACATGGATTTGACCACTTATTTTGGAACCAATACACTAACAACAGGTTCGAGTGCCCATAATAATGTCTTCGGAATGAGTTCATCAACATGAGACATCGGCTTATACCACGTCTTCGGCACTGACTCGTCCGTCGAGCCCAGAAAGAGTCATGCATCGTGTCCAACTGTGACTCACCGTGGGGAAGTACCGCTTTTGGTGTCTAACTTCCTTGAAAATATCCTACATAGGCACCAAAAATATCAATTCCCACAACGTCTACACCAAGAGAACCAGGCCACTCAGCTTCCAGAGCATGTAGAGCAACAGCGCCAAACAGTTCAATTCCCATCACGTCTGCAACAAGAGCATCAAGCAGACGACCCTGCACAAAGTGAGCATCCTGAGCGCCATGATCATAGGTTTCAGCTTGAAAATGTCCAGCAGTTGGAAGACAAACAAATCCAGCATACATATGGCAAACGTATTAAACACCAGCCACTTACATGTCAGAATGTCCAGAAGCTTCATCACCCACTAGATAATCTCCAACATGATGAGAAACTTTATGAATATGTTGTTTCTTCCCGGCATTCAAACAAGAGTAAAGTGTCGACTGCTGAACTGAATACCGTGACTCTTCGAAGAAGCACCTCAGTTTCTCAGCCAAGCATTTGGACTTCTCAGCTAAACAGCTTTACTCAGCAGCCAAACCTCTCGGTAAGCACACAAGATGTTTCATTTGCTCCTTCACTGCCTCAGGCTAAGCCTAACTGTAACAGAAAACTTAATAAAACACGTCAAAGATTCGTTGACTTACAGAGTATGTATGGGTCAACGAAATACCACACAGGCTCAGTCACCTGCTCCCTGTGTGGAATTTCTTTTAAAAACAAAGGAAACCTTAAGAACCACATGAAAACCCACTGGGCCAATAAAAGATAGAGTTGTTCCAATGTGCGACTGTCCTTACTGGAGAAAATCTCGAGCTGCTCGACTTCTTTGCCAAGCATTTCGACTCCAGTGCCGAACGACTCGGTAAATACTCGGTTTGCTCACTACACTACTATCGAGCCAGTTTATCCTATATTTCGAAATCACTTGTTCCATGTGAGAAAATTCATATTCTAACAAAGCACTTCTTACAAATCAAAGGGAAGCCCATAGTGCTAACAAACGATATAGGTGTTCCATGTGCGATTTTTCTTTCTCCGAGAAAGCTAACCTTATTCGTCATTTAAATGCTCATAAGGCACCCCATGCCCTACAAAGATATTATTCTGGCTCAACAGCAAGAGGAAGACTTGCCAAGCTCCTCGACTTACAGATAAGTTGCTTATCTGCAAGTCCCCCCCCCCCTCATCTAAGCATCTTGACAGCTTTCGTTAAAATATTTTATGTTTTCAGTATTATGTTTTAGAAAGCTGATATATCGGCTTATATGCATTACCACATATGTATAGTCATTGTAATTAATTGTATTTATTTAGACATTTACATAATCATAGTAATATGATCTATTAAATTTTGACGAATTAATTGTTTTAAGGCTAGATAATGATGATATAGTTTCAAGATACGAACTAGCTGAGGTTGTAAAGTCGGTTTGCAAAAGGGATCTGAGAGGTATGATTAGTATGATATTAAAACCAAAAATTCAATGCATAACTCTTCGTAATAAGGCAAATAGGTCACTGGAATTTATTTATTAATCTAAGCATTACTAATAAAACAACTGTTGTTGTTCGTCAGCTATATATATTGCTCAGGTTAGGGCCAAATTAGATTATGCTGTTCAGTTTTGGTAACCGTGCCAAAATGGATATAAATTGACTGGAACGCGTCCAACGTAGGATGACAAAGTTAGTCCTGCAAACTAGAAACTTATATATAGAAAGGTTGACAAAGCTTAAATTTCATTCGCTGGAAGGGCGAAGAGTTAAGGGTGATATGATAGAGGTATACAAGTGGATGAATAGATATAACAATTGGAATATTAATAGGGTATTAAAGGAATCAAGACAAGGAAGAACACGAAAGAATGGGAATAGATTGGATAAGTTTAGATTTATGAAAGACCTGGGTAAATACTGGTTCGGTAACAGGGTTGTTGATTTGTGGATCTAATTACCGCATAACGTGGTGGAGGTGGGGTCCCTTGATTGTTTCAAACTTGGGGTTTACATGTATATGAGTGGGATTGGTTGGTTATAAATAGGAGCTGCATCGTATTGGCCAATATACCTTTTGCAGTTACCTATATACATGTTCTTATATTCTTAAGATACAATAGATATAAATTGGGTAAGTTTAGATTTGAGAAAGACCTGGGCAAATATTGGTTCGGTAACAGTGTTTTTGAATCGTAGAAAGAATTACCACATAAAATAGTAGAAGTGGGATCTTTTGATTGTTTAAAGCATAGGTTAGATTCTTATGTATGTTCTTAGAAAGGCGAAGTATTAGGAGTGAAATAATTGAGGTGCACAAGTGGATGAATGGGCATAACAATGGAGTATCTCCATAACAATGGAGATATAATATAGGCAAATTGGCATAACAATGGAGTATCTCCATAACAATGGAGATACTAAAAAGATTTAAAAGTATCTTCTGTTTCCCTAATTCTTATGTTACATTTCCTAAAAGCGGTGTGAATAACGGGTTAATTGTTTGAAGCATAGGTGAGATGTTATTTGGAAGTCAGGTGCAATTTTTATATAAGGTGAATTATGCCATAATACCATTATACCTTCGCAATTTCTCAGTGCGAACAGTCACGTACACTATACGGATTTCATAGAAATAGCAGAAATATATAATACCTAATTCACTCTTTGCATAAGCTTATCGCAGTGGACGAAGATTTCGATATGGACTTCGACATGAATTTCAACTTGATGGATCCTCGAAATTTTTCTGAGTTTGACTTAGTGGCATACCTGTGTGACGATGAGATCCCGGTAAGCGCTGTGAATATTGACGAGGACAATGTATTGGACGACGGTGACATGGATTTGACCACTTATTTTGGATCCAATACACTAACAACAGGTTCGAGTGCCCATAATAATGTCTTCGGAATGAGTTCATCAACATGAGACATCGGCTTATACCACGTCTTCGGCACTGACTCGTCCGTCGAGCCCAGAAAGAGTCATGCATCGTGTCCAACTGTGACTCACCGTGGGGAAGTACCGCTTTTGGTGTCTAACTTCCTTGAAAATATCCTACATAGGCACCAAAAATATCAATTCCCACAACGTCTACACCAAGAGAACCAGGCCACTCAGCTTCCAGAGCATGTAGAGCAACAGCGCCAAACAGTTCAATTCCCATCACGTCTGCAACAAGAGCATCAAGCAGACGACCCTGCACAAAGTGAGCATCCTGAGCGCCATGATCATAGGTTTCAGCTTGAAAATGTCCAGCAGTTGGAAGACAAACAAATCCAGCATACATATGGCAAACGTATTAAACACCAGCCACTTACATGTCAGAATGTCCAGAAGCTTCATCACCCACTAGATAATCTCCAACATGATGAGAAACTTTATGAATATGTTGTTTCTTCCCGGCATTCAAACAAGAGTAAAGTGTCGACTGCTGAACTGAATACCGTGACTCTTCGAAGAAGCACCTCAGTTTCTCAGCCAAGCATTTGGACTTCTCAGCTAAACAGCTTTACTCAGCAGCCAAACCTCTCGGTAAGCACACAAGATGTTTCATTTGCTCCTTCACTGCCTCAGGCTAAGCCTAACTGTAACAGAAAACTTAATAAAACACGTCAAAGATTCGTTGACTTACAGAGTATGTATGGGTCAACGAAATACCACACAGGCTCAGTCACCTGCTCCCTGTGTGGAATTTCTTTTAAAAACAAAGGAAACCTTAAGAACCACATGAAAACCCACTGGGCCAATAAAAGATAGAGTTGTTCCAATGTGCGACTGTCCTTACTGGAGAAAATCTCGAGCTGCTCGACTTCTTTGCCAAGCATTTCGACTCCAGTGCCGAACGACTCGGTAAATACTCGGTTTGCTCACTACACTACTATCGAGCCAGTTTATCCTATATTTCGAAATCACTTGTTCCATGTGAGAAAATTCATATTCTAACAAAGCACTTCTTACAAATCAAAGGGAAGCCCATAGTGCTAACAAACGATATAGGTGTTCCATGTGCGATTTTTCTTTCTCCGAGAAAGCTAACCTTATTCGTCATTTAAATGCTCATAAGGCACCCCATGCCCTACAAAGATATTATTCTGGCTCAACAGCAAGAGGAAGACTTGCCAAGCTCCTCGACTTACAGATAAGTTGCTTATCTGCAAGTCCCCCCCCCCCCTCATCTAAGCATCTTGACAGCTTTCGTTAAAATATTTTATGTTTTCAGTATTATGTTTTAGAAAGCTGATATATCGGCTTATATGCATTACCACATATGTATAGTCATTGTAATTAATTGTATTTATTTAGACATTTACATAATCATAATATATGATCTATTAAATTTTGACGAATTAATTGTTTTAAGGCTAGATAATGATGATATAGTTTCAAGATACGAACTAGCTGAGGTTGTAAAGTCGGTTTGCAAAAGGGATCTGAGAGGTATGATTAGTATGATATTAAAACCAAAAATTCAATGCATAACTCTTCGTAATAAGGCAAATAGGTCACTGGAATTTATTTATTAATCTAAGCATTACTAATAAAACAACTGTTGTTGTTCGTCAGCTATATATATTGCTCAGGTTAGGGCCAAATTAGATTATGCTGTTCAGTTTTGGTAACCGTGCCAAAATGGATATAAATTCACTGGAACGCGTCCAATGTAGGATGACAAAGTTAGTCCTGCAAACTAGAAACTTATATATAGAAAGGTTGACAAAGCTTAAATTTCATTCGCTGGAAGGGCGAAGAGTTAAGGGTGATATGATAGAGGTATACAAGTGGATGAATAGATATAACAATTGGAATATTAATAGGGTATTAAAGGAATCAAGACAAGGAAGAACACGAAAGAATGGGAATAGATTGGATAAGTTTAGATTTATGAAAGACCTGGGTAAATACTGGTTCGGTAACAGGGTTGTTGATTTGTGGATCTAATTACCGCATAACGTGGTGGAGGTGGGGTCCCTTGATTGTTTCAAGCTTGGGGTTTACATGTATATGAGTGGGATTGGTTGGTTATAAATAGGAGCTGCATCGTATTGGCCAATAGACCTTTTGCAGTTACCTATATACATGTTCTTATATTCTTATGATACAATAGATATAAATTGGGTAAGTTTAGATTTGAGAAAGACCTGGGCAAATATTGGTTCGGTAACAGTGTTTTTGAATCGTAGAAAGAATTACCACATAAAATAGTAGAAGTGGGATCTTTTGATTGTTTAAAGCATAGGTTAGATTCTTATGTATGTTCTTAGAAAGGCGAAGTTTTAGGAGTGAAATAATTGAGGTGGACAAGTGGATGAATGGGCATAACAATGGAGTATCTCCATAACAATGGAGATATAATATAGGCAAATTGGCATAACAACGGAGTATCTCCATAACAATGGAGATACTAAAAAGATTTAAAAGTATCTTCTGTTTCCCTAATTCTTATGTTACATTTCCTATAAGCGGTGTGAATAATGGGTTAATTGTTTGAAGCATAGGTGAGATGTTATTTGGAAGTCAGGTGCAATTTTTATATAAGGTGAATTATGCCATAATACCATTATACCTTCGCAATTTCTCAGTGCGAACAGTCACGTACACTATACGGATTTCATAGAAATAGCAGAAATATATAATACCTAATTCACTCTTTGCATAAGCTTATCGCAGTGGACGAAGATTTCGATATGGACTTCGACATGAATTTCAACTTGATGGATCCTCGAAATTTTTCTGAGTTTGATTTAGTGGCATACATGTGTGACGATGAGATCCCGGTAAGCGCTGTGAATATTGACGAGGACAATGTATTGGACGACGGTGACATGGATTTGACCACTTATTTTGGAACCAATACACTAACAACAGGTTCGAGTGCCCATAATAATGTCTTCGGAATGAGTTCATCAACATGAGACATCGGCTTATACCACGTCTTCGGCACTGACTCGTCCGTCGAGCCCAGAAAGAGTCATGCATCGTGTCCAACTGTGACTCACCGTGGGGAAGTACCGCTTTTGGTGTCTAACTTCCTTGAAAATATCCTACATAGGCACCAAAAATATCAATTCCCACAACGTCTACACCAAGAGAACCAGGCCACTCAGCTTCCAGAGCATGTAGAGCAACAGCGCCAAACAGTTCAATTCCCATCACGTCTGCAACAAGAGCATCAAGCAGACGACCCTGCACAAAGTGAGCATCCTGAGCGCCATGATCATAGGTTTCAGCTTGAAAATGTCCAGCAGTTGGAAGACAAACAAATCCAGCATACATATGGCAAACGTATTAAACACCAGCCACTTACATGTCAGAATGTCCAGAAGCTTCATCACCCACTAGATAATCTCCAACATGATGAGAAACTTTATGAATATGTTGTTTCTTCCCGGCATTCAAACAAGAGTAAAGTGTCGACTGCTGAACTGAATACCGTGACTCTTCGAAGAAGCACCTCAGTTTCTCAGCCAAGCATTTGGACTTCTCAGCTAAACAGCTTTACTCAGCAGCCAAACCTCTCGGTAAGCACACAAGATGTTTCATTTGCTCCTTCACTGCCTCAGGCTAAGCCTAACTGTAACAGAAAACTTAATAAAACACGTCAAAGATTCGTTGACTTACAGAGTATGTATGGGTCAACGAAATACCACACAGGCTCAGTCACCTGCTCCCTGTGTGGAATTTCTTTTAAAAACAAAGGAAACCTTAAGAACCACATGAAAACCCACTGGGCCAATAAAAGATAGAGTTGTTCCAATGTGCGACTGTCCTTACTGGAGAAAATCTCGAGCTGCTCGACTTCTTTGCCAAGCATTTCGACTCCAGTGCCGAACGACTCGGTAAATACTCGGTTTGCTCACTACACTACTATCGAGCCAGTTTATCCTATATTTCGAAATCACTTGTTCCATGTGAGAAAATTCATATTCTAACAAAGCACTTCTTACAAATCAAAGGGAAGCCCATAGTGCTAACAAACGATATAGGTGTTCCATGTGCGATTTTTCTTTCTCCGAGAAAGCTAACCTTATTCGTCATTTAAATGCTCATAAGGCACCCCATGCCCTACAAAGATATTATTCTGGCTCAACAGCAAGAGGAAGACTTGCCAAGCTCCTCGACTTACAGATAAGTTGCTTATCTGCAAGTCCCCCCCCCCCTCATCTAAGCATCTTGACAGCTTTCGTTAAAATATTTTATGTTTTCAGTATTATGTTTTAGAAAGCTGATATATCGGCTTATATGCATTACCACATATGTATAGTCATTGTAATTAATTGTATTTATTTAGACATTTACATAATCATAGTAATATGATCTATTAAATTTTGACGAATTAATTGTTTTAAGGCTCGATAATGATGATATAGTTTCAAGATACGAACTAGCTGAGGTTGTAAAGTCGGTTTGCAAAAGGGATCTGAGAGGTATGATTAGTATGATATTAAAACCAAAAATTCAATGCATAAATCTTCGTAATAAGGCAAATAGGTCACTGGAATTTATTTATTAATCTAAGCATTACTAATAAAACAACTGTTGTTGTTCGTCAGCTATATATATTGCTCAGGTTAGGGCCAAATTAGATTATGCTGTTCAGTTTTGGTAACCGTGCCAAAATGGATATAAATTCACTGGAACGCGTCCAACGTAGGATGACAAAGTTAGTCCTGCAAACTAGAAACTTATATATAGAAAGGTTGACAAAGCTTAAATTTCATTCGCTGGAAGGGCGAAGAGTTAAGGGTGATATGATAGAGGTATACAAGTGGATGAATAGATATAACAATTGGAATATTAATAGGGTATTAAAGGAATCAAGACAAGGAAGAACACGAAAGAATGGGAATAGATTGGATAAGTTTAGATTTATGAAAGACCTGGGTAAATACTGGTTCGGTAACAGGGTTGTTGATTTGTGGATCTAATTACCGCATAACGTGGTGGAGGTGGGGTCCCTTGATTGTTTCAAACTTGGGGTTTACATGTATATGAGTGGGATTGGTTGGTTATAAATAGGAGCTGCATCGTATTGGCCAATAGACCTTTTGCAGTTACCTATATACATGTTCTTATATTCTTATGATACAATAGATATAAATTGGGTAAGTTTAGATTTGAGAAAGACCTGGGCAAATATTGGTTTGGTAACAGTGTTTTTGAATCGTAGAAAGAATTACCACATAAAATAGTGGAAGTGGGATCTTTTGATTGTTTAAAGCATAGGTTAGATTCTTATGTATGTTCTTAGAAAGGCGAAGTATTAGGAGTGAAATAATTGAGGTGCACAAGTGGATGAATGGGCATAACAATGGAGTATCTCCATAACAATGGAGATATAATATAGGCAAATTGGCATAACAATGGAGATACTAAAAAGATTTAAAAGTATCTTCTGTTTCCCTAATTCTTATGTTACATTTTCTATAAGCGGTGTGAATAATGGGTTAATTGTTTGAAGCATAGGTGAGATGTTATTTGGAAGTCAGGTGCAATTTTTATATAAGGTGAATTATGCCATAATACTGGGTATTACATGCCCGCCTTCTTCTTCAAGAACTTATTCATGCCACCTCCTTGCAAGTTCACGAGGCTTTTCTTGCTGTTCGTCAACAGCAACGCTTTCTGTCCTCTTCTCTTCCCAGTGATCTATGCAATATCATTTTTCTAATTGCATTTGACACTGCTCACGTCTCCTCTTCCCACCACTCCTCCACACTACACAACAAACTTCAACGCCTGATCTCCAACAGTCCTTGGGCCAAATACTCTCTCTCTGACTGTGTTACCAACCTTTCGTCCTACTCTCTTTCTAAGCACCAGCAGGAACTTCTTGGTCTTGGTCTGTCTTTTGCTACTTCCCCTGGCCCACGCTGTGGCATTGATCTCATTAGTTCCTTTGACAGGTTTGTCAATTCTAACTCTAGTACTCTTTCGGACCTGTCTGCCTTTAGAGGGGCCCTTATCCCCGTTCTTGACAGCTTGTTTTCTAAAAATAACCACCTTCCTCGTCGCTTCCAGCTTGCCCTTGCCTCCCTGAAATCTAACAACTCTATTCTTATCCTTCCTTCCGACAAAAGCAATTCGGTGGTTGTCCTTGACCGTGAGGACTACCTCCGAAAAGCAGATGTCTTGCTCTCTGACTCTCGCACTTATGCTCCTCTGACTTCTAACCCTTTGGATCGCCTCAAAACTTCCTTTAACCGCAAACTAAGACAGCTCTCTAGTCTTTGCCCTCCTGACTTTGATCTCATTAAACGTTTCCGTGTCATCTGTCCTTCTCTTCCTTATTTCTATGGTCTTCCTAAGACTCATAAACCTGGTGTTCCTCTTCGTCCTATCATTTCTTCACGGGGCTCTGTCAGCTATCCTCTTGCCTCCTGGCTCGCTAAAACCCTGACACCTTACCTTGGCACTTTTTCCCCTGCCCACCTTCGTCACTCTCAGGACTTCATAGAAAGACTGTGCCTGCAACCCTCTTGTAAGATGCTTAGTCTTGATGTCGACTCTCTGTTCACTAATGTTCCGCTCGATGACGTTCTCTCTTTCCTCAGACAGAAGGCGTCAGAGGGCCTCCTTCCTCTCCCACTTCCCACTGACGTTTTCCTCGATCTCATTAGACTCTGTGTTGAATCTAACTCTTTCTCTTTCAACGGTAAATATTACACTCAAACTTTCGGCGTCGCTATGGGTTCCCCTCTCTCCCCTGTTCTTGCTAATTTCTACATGGAATACTTCGAAACTGTTCTTCTTCCTTCAATTGATACTCGTCCCTCTCTCTGGCTTCGATATGTTGATGACATTTTTGCTTTATGGCCTCATGACCTTAATCTTTTCCAGCCTTTCCTCGCCTCTCTTAACAATCTGGCTCCTTCTATCCATTTCAAAGTTGAGTGGGAATCTAATTCCCTCCTTCCTTTTCTTGATGTTCATGTTCACAGCTCTGTGTCTGGGTTCTCTTTCTCTGTCTACCGTAAACCCATGCATAGTGGCATGTACATTCACTTCTATTCCTACCATCCTCCTTCTGTTAAGAAAAGTGTCCTCGTTTCTCTCTTCCTCGGCGCTCTACGCATCAGCGACCCTCAGTTTCTTGATTCTGAAATTGCCTTTATCTACAAATCATTCTCTCGCCTTGGTTATCCTTTGCATTTCATCAACTGTGCCCACTCTCAAGCTAAACGAAATTTCTTTCATCCTAAACCTGCTTCCAACACTAGTAGCACTGTACTATGCCTTCCCTTCATATCTGAACTCAAAACTTTTACCAATACCTTTCGTCCTCTTGACATTAAACTCGCCTTTCGACAAACTAACACACTTCGTAGCAATCTAGTTCACACTGCTCCTCCTGCTTCTAATGCTGCTGGTGTCTACTCTATTTCCTGTTCATCTTGTCCTCTCCAATACTTTGGCGAAACTGGCCGTACACTGAATGACAGACTTAAAGAACACAAGAGAAGTGTTAAGTCTGCAGACACTAACAATGCTCTCTTCTGCCATGTGAGGGATTCTAATCATCCCATTGATTGGTCTTCCTCCAAAATAATCTTTCCTGCCTCTACTCTACACAGACGCCGTCTTGTAGAATCGGCTCTTATAAACAATGTACCCAACATGAACTTGAGTCCTGGCTTTGTTGCTGTGGACTCTTCCCTTTCACAGTATATACTCAAATGCTCTAATCTTTCTAACAAACGTGACTTAACATAAGCTTTCCCCCTTCCATTTCTTTCTTTCTCTTTCCTTTTCTTTCTCCCTTCTCCCTTTTTCTGTTCATTGTCCTCTTCTTTTTTCCTATTACTATCTCCTTCGGTGGTTATAATAGGAGCTGCCTCGTATGGGCCAATAGGCCTGCTGCAGTTCTCATTACTACTATCCCCTACACCTGACTTTCCTCCTCAGCTCTCTCTTGCCTATTTATTGCCTGTCCCTACCTCCTCATCACAATCGACTTGAGAATGGTCCAGGACGGACCGAAACGTTGTCGTCCCTTCAATTTCTAGTGTGTGGTCTGGTCAACCTACTTCAGCCACGTTATTGTGACTCATCGCCTGCATATGCCATAATACCATTATTTCTTCGCAATTTCTCAGTGCGAACAGTCACGTACACTATACGGATTTCATAGAAATAGCAGAAATATATAATACCTAATTCACTCTTTTCATAAGCTTATCGCAGTGGACGAAGATTTCGATATGGACTTCGACATGAATTTCAACTTGATGGATCCTCGAAATTTTTCTGAGTTTGACTTAGTGGCATACCTGTGTGACGATGAGATCCCGGTAAGCGCTGTGAATATTGACGAGGACAATGTATTGGACGACGGTGACATGGATTTGACCACTTATTTTGGATCCAATACACTAACAACAGGTTCGAGTGCCCATAATAATGTCTTCGGAATGAGTTCATCAACAAGAGACATCGGCTTATACCACGTCTTCGGCACTGACTCGTCCGTCGAGCCCAGAAAGAGTCATGCATCGTGTCCAACTGTGACTCACCGTGGGGAAGTACCGCTTTTGGTGTCTAACTTCCATGAAAATATCCTACATAGGCCCCAAAAATATCAATTCCCACAACGTCTACACCAAGAGAACCAGGCCACTCAGCTTCCAGAGCATGTAGAGCAACAGCGCCAAACTGTTCAATTCCCATCACGTCTGCAACAAGAGCATCAAGTAGACGACCCTGCACAAAGTGAGCATCCTGAGCGCCATGGTCATAGGTTTCAGCTTGAAAATGCCCAGCAGTTGGAAGACAAACAAATCCAGCATACATATGGCAAACGTATTAAACACCAGCCACTTACATGTGGCTGGTGTTTGAGTAAATCCTGGTTAATCCTGGTTTGAGTAAAGACCTGAGTAAATACTGGTTCGTCCAAAGGGTTGTTGATATGTGGCCTTTCAACCCAGGTCTTTCCTAAATCAAAACCTATCCAATTCATGCCAATCGTTTCGTGTTATATTTATACTACGATTAATTCAGGCGTATATAGTTTCGATATATATATGATAGGATTCGGTGGATATACATAAGAACAAAGGTAACTGCAGAAGGCCTATTGGCCCATACGAGGCAGCTCCTATCTATAACCCAACCCGTTCTCACACAAGACAGCACATATATGACTTAATGCTTAAAGTCAATATGTTGAATATGAATTAGTAAATGTGATATATTCCCAGTTACTTTTTTTACCAAGGCCCAAACTCTTCCTCACGTACCAATTTACGTGTCACAGTACCTGTCCGTCAACATAGAGAGCAGAATATTCGTGATTGGTTCAATTATAAGGAAAATTGTAGTTTTCAGGTCCCACATGGGATGTGAAATTTACCTACTATTGTCCATGCTCTTATAATATTACAGATCAGCTACTTCCTATTGAAGGCTCGTAGTTTTGTTTTGAGAAATATTAGTTGTTCTTAGTAAATTATAATAAGCACTAAAAATTATTACATAGAATAACAGTCCTTCACCAATCAATATTATATACCATAGTTTGTGCTTTAAAAATCTTTAAAGAATGTTTTGTAGGAACGCTAACAGAAAACGATGTTACGTTGGAATGTCTATGGGGTAAACTACTGCAAACAGGACGGTATTGTGTCTACTATATCAACTATAGCTAGGATGGGTATATTGTCACCTACCGCCTGTTAGGTGGGAAAGGGGTCCAATACCACCCACAGGATGGGTATGAGGGTCACATCCACCCACAGGATGAGTATGGGGATCACATCCACCCACAGGAAGGGTATGGGGTCCAATACCACCCACAGGATGAGTATGGCGTCCACTACAACCCACAGGATGGGTATGGGGCTCCAACCACCCATAGAATGGGTATGGGGCTCCAACCACAAATAAAATGGGTATAGGGTCCAATAACACCCACTGGATGTGTATGGCGTCCATTGCCGCGCGTCGAGCTCGAAAACCGCAGCATTCATCTCAGAACCATGCCTATTTCACCCAGATTCCTTAATAAACGTAAGAGTTTTATATGTCACAAGAAAGATAGAAATATAAGCTTCATTCTAAATACCTTACCATGGGCATATTTAAATTTAAAGCGAAGATACGTGTACTTTTATAATAGCCGAGCTTTAACCCCGGACTGATTGATCGACCGAGCAACTCTCTCTCAGAACAATGTTTATTTCACGTGAATTCGTTAATAAACATATATGTTTTATATGTCTCAAGAAAGGCAGACATATAAGCTTCACTTTAAACACTTTACCATGGACATATTTAAAGTTCTAATGAAGATACATGTATTTTAAAAATTACGGAGCTCCCACCCCGTACAGACTGAACGACAGAGCAACTCTCTCTCAGATCAATGTTTATTTCACGTAAATTCGTTAATAAACACAAATGTTTTATATATCTTAAGCAAGATAGAAATAAGAGCTTCATTTTAAATACATTACAATAGACATATTTATAGCTCAAGTGAAGATACATATGTTTTTATAGTAGCGCTCAGTAGCTTGTCGGGCATGGAGTGCAGACGCCTACGCACTTGCCGATATATTGTATAATTAACAAAGATACGCTAATAAAGCCTAAAATCTTATATGCCTCCAGAAAGACCGAGATATGAACATTATTATGATTTCACCAAATGAAATATATCATGTTCGAGAACAAAGATATATCAATTTTAAATTAAGTTTCGACTCTTGCTCGGGCGAGAGAGATGGGGCGACTCTCGCCCCATCTATTGGAGATTCTGTCCACTAAAGACCCAAAGCTACTCAAACCCTCCTAGCATTATTTAAGTAATGAAGTAATATGGTATATTTACTATAATGTGGGTGCTGAATGCAGAACATGAGAAAACATATATTTACTCCAAACTAATATAATTTCATTATGAAATAAGTAGCATCAAAGGAAGTCGACGGTCCAAGCGTCAATGTTGTGGAGCGACTTATCCAAGATATATCGTTATTTGGAAAGTGTTTGTTGACATATCCAGTTGTCGCACTTCTCTGCACAAATTATCACAAATTTAAATTATAATGTTAACAAGTAGAATACGTATTTTTAATAAAATCTAACATAACTAGCCAGAAAACATTTAACATTTATTAAAAAAATATATGTTTGGAAGTTAAATCGACTTCATAGGACAATAGTTTTGTTATATATACTCGTTATTCGTTGACATGCGTTCGCTACTTAAACTACCATGTACTGTACTTATGTAAAATCTCCCATGTCTCTTCGCTCATCTCACCGAACCCTGCAGGCTCTTTGATATATTGTTTAATTAATTGAGATTCACAAATAAAGCTTATAATTGTATATGTTATCAAAAAGGCAGAGCTTATTTTAGTTCATTTATTATGCACCCCATACCCATCCTATGAGCGATAGTGGAGTGTTACAGAGGCACATAATGGGCTCAGGGACTGAGCCCCACAATTCATATAGCCAAGCAAGTTATAATCTTGATAAGCTAGTTACAGAAGTCAATGCACATTGTCACATCAACAATGGGCTCGAGTCCGACCACAAGTACAGTTTATAATTTAAGCAACTGACATATATGGAGGGCTAGTGTCACAATTGATATGTTTATCCTACACATAACCCCCTCTCCCCCATCCAATGGGCAGCGGTGGATAGGTTACAATCAAGTCGTTTTTTGCGTTTTATTCAGAGATTAGATCTTATTGGGTGAGGAAAGATATTCATATTTTAAAGAAGGGTTCTTGGCTGATTGGTTCTTTCCATTGATGGAAAATATACAACCTTTTGAAAATCAATGTTAGTTTGATCTAGATATTGTAATTAACGAAAGTATTTATGTCATCTGAAAGGTAGAAATATAGGCTACATTTAAAATCCTTTGTCATAAATATAACTGAAGTGAAAACGAAGATATATGCGTTTTGATAGTTACTTGATGGCTAGCTCTGAGAGTGTGAAGCCCTGCACACCAGCCAATAATTTGTATAATATTAGTTTCCATATATTTTAATTAATCTTAAAAATCTATATGTCAGAAGAAAGGACCCTGGAAACACAAACCGTAACTGTCTCTATTTTCCGCTTGTTACAACTTGTAATAAAGTTGTTACATCTTGGCTTTACGTGTTTATGACGTATTAGAACGTTGTTACAACTTGCTATATTGGTTGTTATAACTGGTTAGGAGGTGTTAAAACTTGTTCGAACGTTGTACCAACGTCGTAGTTTCGGTGTGTGTTTGGCGGGGAAGATGTAGCCGTTAATGTGACAACATTTAAAAATATATATATCTTAAGTTAAATAAATAATACCACCTTATTGCCGGTGTCCGGACACATGAAAATTACCTAGGTATCAGTATCCAGCCAGGCGGGGATCACAGGCTGCACAATACTGATAAATTATGTAATGCACTACTTGTGGTCCATCTCGAACCCATTTATGATGTGACGACTTATAGCGAATTTTGTAACTAGCTCATCAAGATTGTAACTTGCTTAGCTAAATGAATTGTGGGGTTCGGTCCATTCATTTTCTTTCTTTATTATGCACCCCATAATACCCATCCCGTGGGCGGTGGTGAAAAGGATTACAGAGGCACATAATCGGTTCAGGAACTGAACCCTCTAGTTCGTTTAGCTAAGCAAAAAACAATCTTTTGACGCTAGTTACAAAATTATTAATGTACACATACTTATGCATACATGTACATATTCATACGTATACATATATACATACACATACATATTTAATCACCACCACAAATACACACATCAGTAATCTTTTGTGTCACAAGTGATTCAACAAGAGGCTCACAACAGTCACTATACAAGGCACTTTACATTTATGGTGAGTCACACAGTTACTAGTCTTGCTGCACACCCACCCAACTGGGCGGCAGCTTTAGTCATGTGCTCCACACCCACCCAACTGGGCGGCAGCTTTACAGTCATGTGCTAAACACCCACCCAACTGGGCGGCAGCTTTACAGTCATGTGCTCCACACCCACCCAACTGGGCGGCAGCTTTACGGTCATGTGCTCCACACCCACCCAACTGGGCGGCAGCTTTACAGTCATGTGCTCCACACCCACCCAACTGGGCGGCTGCTTTACAGTCATGTGCTCCACACCCACCCAACTGGGCGGCTGCTTTACAGTCATGTGCTCCACACCCACCCAACTGGGCGGCAGCTTTACAGTCATGTGCTCCACACCCACCCAACTGGGCGGCAGCTTTACAGTCATGTGCTCCACACCCACCCAACTGGGCGGCTGCTTTACAGTCATGTGCTACACACCCACCCAACTGGGCGGCTGCTTTACAGTCATGTGCTCCACACCCACCCAACTGGGCGGCAGCTTTACAGTCATGTGCTCCACACCCACCCAACTGGGCGGCAGCTTTACAGTCATGTGTATGCATTACCTACAGTAAGCAAATTTTGGATACTTCGCTAAGATTTCGGGCAGCACATCATTATGAATGAAGTACTTACACATTTCATGGACACTATTGATGTTGTTATCTTTAAATTCCGCGATTTTTCACATCCCATTATATAATGACGCAAAGTATGCGAATAGTTCTGCTGACAGAGTTTACATTTAGTCAAATCTACATCATCAGATGTTACAAACTTCCAGAGGTACTTGTAGCTGAGCCTAAATCTAGCAGTGGTAACATCTAGAAGTCTGCTAACATTATTGGATGACCCATAGACGAGCGATTCATCAAAGTTTATACAATATTGTGAAATTGAGAGTCAGTGTAGTAACATAAATTGGTAAATCATAAATATTGTAAGTTAAGAATCTGATGAATGTGTGTGTGTTGGGGGGGGGCGGGGGTTTATACCCTTGGTAAGCGAGAGTGGAAAGTAACCTTAGACGCACTGTGGTTAATGTGGGGGGGGGGGGGGGAGGGGGAGGGAGGGTGGGAGAGTCAAATCCACCCTCCAACATCTGGACATAGTACCACCAGCCTCCACAACACTCCATCAGCCTCCAGCTGATGCTTGTAGATGCTTCATCTAACCTCACTTATGTCACACATTAACCTACAGTTCCTGTGATATTTAAACTCCTCATCACAGTGGCGTCTCACTAATATAAACTGTATTGGATTTTGTCCCGAAATAGCTATATGCTGACTGGACGTGTATGTATGTATGTATGTATGTATGTATGTATGTATGTATGTATGTATGTATGTATGCATGCATGTATGCATGTATGTATGTATGTATTGTTGGGGTTTCACCTCTCTATTCTCACTCTGGGGTGAGCAATAGTTATGCTCAAAGTCACTCACCGTAGCCCTGCGGGTCTTCACTCGATCCTCACGGCGCCACTGCACGCCAGGAGAGTCTCCCAGTCAATCTCAATGGCCCCTGATTAAGAAGGAGTGGGAACACGACTCGTTCACTTGACTGTCATGTGCCCTCCCCAACAATCGGGCTCTACGGTTAACCACAAGGTCGCCAACTGGTGTTTTAGGTGGCCAGTAACACCTCAGTGGACTGATGGATTTAGTGGTAGCCTTGGCAAGGTCACACTCAAAAGATCAGGAATCAGGCAGGTACTTATTGTTATCACTCTATGCTTACCAGTATAATATAGCCACAAGATCAATGGAGGGGATGATATAAACACAAAGATAGTTTTGTATTTTACTTAAAATGCATGAAAGATATCACGAGGCCAAACAATGATGTATAAATCAACTGATCCTGGCAGCGGCCAGTAATTCCCACGGTAAGTATGCACTCACTAGGTGGCAACACCTCCCCTCCTCATCAAGTGTCAAGAACAGCTGATCGCCTGGCCCCCACGCGAAAGCTTTGCTTGTTTTCTAGATTCACGCGAGCTGTTTCTTTAAATTCTCCAATATTACTAGAAACTCGCACACTCGATATTGGCACAAATAGACTGTATTACTTAGTTACACTGTACTCAGGCCCAAACAGTCTTTTCTACAATCAATGCTACAATGACTCACTGTAATGGCTTTACATTGTTCTTCACTCAACAATATATTATGAACTATTAACACTGGAGTTTTCAGTACTTTCTCTCGTGGGCGATAACGCAATAATTCACTGTACTCACTAATGACTAATCACTGCATGAACATAGCATATATAATGTAGATACATCAAATATCAATACATGGAAAATAAATGGTTTCTGGGCACACAGCCTAACTTCCAAATACTGGCATAATACCACTTTCTTTCCTCCTCCGGGAGTTCTCGGTCCCCCTGTACACACAGAACCGTCTTCCGCTGGGGTTCTCGGGAACTCGTTCCGTCCTGCTTGGCGGCTCTTCCTTCCACAGTGAAGAAAGGTTTTAGGTGGTCTACGTGACACACCTGTTTCTTTCGGGGCCCATCCGGCTTCCCAATCTCGTACGACACTGGACCCAACCGTCGCAGCACTTGGTACGGTCCCTTGAACCGCGACTTGGTCACCTTACCTTTACCTGGAAACAAAACTATTACTTGGGATCCGACCTGAAAATCCCTCTGTGCAGCTCTCCTGTCGTACCACTCCGACATCTTACGTTGCGCCTTCTTCAGGTGTTTCCCAGCCAGTTCCTTCGTTAGGGTGAGACGTTCTCTGAACTTCTGGACATATTTATTCACCGTTCCCACGGTCGCTCCTGGTGTCCATCGCTCCCTCATCATAGATAGCATGGCATATATAATATAGATAAATGGAAAGTAAGCCTTCTCAGGACCCACACGTCCTCCTTCGGCCTTACTAACCAATTCGGAGAACTCCTCCTGCTGCAACTTTCCGAGACGAGTGCGGTTTACCCCTGGAGAACTGGTGAGGGTCACCTGCAACTCACCATTCGGGCTACCTTCGCCCTCCACTCGTTCTCCGGGTCCTACGCAGAGGTAATCTGTTCCCAGGCTGTCAGTCGTCTCCTCAGCCCCATCAGATCCACAACCTCCTGGTTCTTCGCGTTGTCTCGGTATCACAGTACAAACTGGGATCGCCACCAGTGCGATTCCCTTCTCGTCCCCACAGGCGTTCAACTCTTCGCCTGTCTCCTTGTATTGTTCTAGGCACTCTTCGCCCTTCACGAGATGCGGGAGGACGTACCCTCCACACGCGTCATTCCCCAAGATGACCTGCGCCTCCATCCTGGGCATTGATGTACAGACTCCCACCACTAGGGTCTGGCAGCCATAATCTGAATTTAAAGTTACCTGGTGTAGGGGCATCCTCACTGGGCCTCCCACAGTGGTCACACTTGCCACCCCCACACTGGTACTTTCGTAACCCTCGGGGAACAGGGTTTCACTCACCAGGGTGAAATCAGCCCCGGTGTCTCTTAGCATCTTCACGGGGATGGGGTCTGCGACCCCCATCCTTACGGTTCCTTGACACATGAATGGGTGAACTTTCTTCTCCCCATTCAGCACGGGTTCATCCCGCACTCCCTCGGCCCTCTGGTCCTCGAACATCACTAAAGCAACGTGTCCTCGCTGCTTAAAGCGTCTGCATTCCCGCGCGACGTATCCGATTTTCCCGCAGTTGTAGCAGCGGACCCTTGACGGAGACCATCCGCCACCGCTCGCCTTAGCACTGCCTTCAGAGGCCGTCGCTCCCTGTGTCCTTCTCGCCTCACTTGTCATTTCCTTCGTTGCAGTAACAACTCCCGAGTTCTCAGCTTGGTTCTCCTCTATCGGCTCTACAGCACCTTTTGTTCCTCGGGTGTTCCAACTTGAGAGGTGGGATTTGGGAGAACTCGCTCCTGTCCTCCATCCATCCGTCCTTCTATAATTCCTATCGTTTCCGACGTATAAGGGTGGTCGGTGCTGTCCCTCTCGGCGTGGGCGTAGGGCTTCTTCTAACATGTCGGCCCGGTCGGCTGCGGCCCTCAGGTCCTTTATGTCCGCCTCCTTTACCCTCATCCTGATCTCAGGAGGGAGCACGGACATAAACTTTTCCATGACCATTAGTTCCTTGACCTCTTCGGCTGACCCCGCTTCTTCAGAGTCCAGCCACTTAAGGAATCTTCTTTCCATGTCCCTCGCCGTCTCCGCATAAGACTTTCCTGGCAGCCGGGTACATTCTCTAAACCTCTTCCGGAAACACTCTGGCGTGAGCTTGAAGGAACGGAACACAGCTCGTTTTACCACGTCGTAGTTGGTGCATTCTTGGAAGTCGAGCATAGTGAAGGCTTCACGAGCTTCACCTGTGAGCCTCCCTTGAACTAACTCCGCCCACTCCGCCCTCGGCCACCTCTTCATAGCCGCAACTCTCTCAAAGTGATCGAAGAAACTTTCGGCTTCACTAGGCACAAAGACCGGCAGGTCTCGTTCCCTCACTCGTCGGTCTTCCTGTTGCGGCGGAGCAGGGGCACCTAGTCCTAGTTCAGCCCGCTTCAGCTCCACCTCCTTGTTGGCTTCTACCTCCTCCCGCTTCAGCTGGGCTTCTTGCTCTCGTTCTTCCCTGCGTAGCTGTGCTTCTCGCTCTTGTTCTTCCTGCGTAACTGTGCTTCTCGCTCTTGTTCTTCCCTGCGTAGCTGTGCTTCTCGCTCCTCACGCTTCATCTGCGCTTCTCGCTCCTCACGCTTCATCTGTGCTTCTCGCTCCTCACGCATCATCTGTGCTTCTGCTTCTCGCTCTTCTTTGCGCTGCTGTGCTTCTCGCTCTTCTTTGCGCTGCTGTGCTTCCTCTCTCCTCAGCTGCGCTTCTGCTTCTCGCTCTTCTTTGCGCTGCTGTGCTTCTCGCTCTTCTCTGCGCTGCTGTGCTTCTCGCTCTTCTTTGCGCTGCTGTGCTTCTTCTCTCATCAGCTGCGCTTCTCGCTCTTCTTTGCGCTGCTGTGCTTCCAGCTGCAGCTTCATTATTTCCAGCTTAATGCTGTGCCTGCTGCCGCTGGATCCCCTGCTGCTTCCACCAATACTCAGGTGTTCACCCACACTGGCAGGTGTTTGGGGCCGTTCCTCCCCCAAAGCTTCGTCTCATGCCCGGAGCTGAGCCATTATCTCTAGTCTTCTTTCACCAACTCTGGCAGATTTCAGCTTTATTCCGAAATGATCCGCTATTGCCTGTAACTGTGCCTTGGTGCACTCTTCCAGCACCTGTTCGTCTCTAGAGTCAATAAACCTCGTCACTTTATCATCCTCCATCTTGTGCTACGAGTGTTAACCTGCACCTGATCTCTAACACCACTGCCAAGTATCACCACTGCAACCTTCACTTCGATCGAGATCCTGGCAAGGTCGCCAATGTTGGGGTTTCACCTCTCTATTCTCACTCTAGGGTGAGCAATAGTTATGCTCAAAGTCACTCACCGTAGCCCTGCGGGTCTTCACTCGATCCTCACGGCGCCACTGCACGCCAGGAGAGTCTCCCAGTCAATCTCAACGGCCCCTGATTAAGAAGGAGTGGGAACACGACTCGTTCACTTGACTGTCATGTGCCCTCCCCAACAATCGGGCTCTACGGTTAACCACAAGGTCGCCAACTGGTGTTTTAGGTGGCCAGTAACACCTCAGTGGACTGATGGATTTAGTGGTAGCCTTGGCAAGGTCACACTCAAAAGATCAGGAATCAGGCAGGTACTTATTGTTATCACTCTATGCTTACCAGTATAATATAGCCACAAGATCAATGGAGGGGATGATATAAACACAAAGATAGTTTTGTATTTTACTTAAAATGCATGAAAGATATCACGAGGCCAAACAATGATGTATAAATCAACTGATCCTGGCAGCGGCCGGTAATTCCCACGGTAAGTATGCACTCACTAGGTGGCAACACCTCCCCTCCTCATCAAGTGTCAAGAACAGCTGATCGCCTGGCCCCCGCGCGAAAGCTATGCTTGTTTTCTAGATTCACGCGAGCTGTTTCTTTAAATTCTCCAATATTACTAGAAACTCGCACACTCGATATTGGCACAAATAGACCGTATTACTTAGTTACACTGTACTCAGGCTCAAACAGTCTTTTCTACAATCAATGCTACAATGACTCACTGTAATGGCTTTACATTGTTCTTCACTCAACAATATATTATGAACTATGAACACTGGAGTTTTCAGTACTTTCTCTCGTGGGCGATAACGCAATAATTCACTGTACTCACAAATGACTAATCACTGCATGAACATAGCATATATAATGTAGATACATCAAATATCAATACATGGAAAATAAATGGTTTCTGGGCACACAGCCTAACTTCCAAATACTGGCATAATATTATATATAATTTACCACTATATGTTCATATCAAAATCTATAGAAAGATATACACAACACAGTAAATTTATCACTTGTTCCTGGTGCCTGTACACACCAATAATCAACATGAATATTACAAGTACTCTTGATAGTACTGTCTAGCACACTGGTGCTTTACCGTGGCATGGGTGAGACTTGCTCACGACATATAAAATCCTCAGGCTAAATAATATAGCCGAATAATATAGCTAACTAAAGGGGAATGGGGAGGGAACTAGAAACACCTACTTCACCCTATCCTCCGATGAGAGTCGAGATGTAGCTCCTGGTCCTCGTGTCGGGAACGTCCCCACACGACACGTCGTCGTGTCCTACCAGAGCCTCTCGTCGTCCCACCGTTTAGCGCGTCGTCTCCGTGCCTCTTCACTGCAGGTCCGTCCTCCTTCTTGACTTCTTGAAGGGTTGGAGTCGGTCTCCTGGCCGTCGTCTTCTCCCAGCAACGGCTGCCGCCTACGATCTCAGCTGCAGTCGTCCGGATCCCCAAATAGTCCTCTCTTCCTCGGCTACCCAGTGGCTCTGTCAGCCACTACGCTGTCACGAACTGGTGAACTGCCACAGACGTCACATACGTCACTGCACGGCTTCACTGCTTCTTGCACAGTACCTGACTGGAGCACTTGTTGCTCAAATAACCGTCAATTCCCTCTTCTGGTTCAACACATGAACTAGGGAAGACTTCTCAGAGTACTGGCGGACTTCAGGTGACGCGTAAATCCACGGGAGCGGGAAACAACTGTCCAACTGACAGGACCAATCGTCGCACGTCCGACCTCTATGACGTGTCGTGTCTGACTGCTAGCGCCAGCTCGGCTCGCTGGCCGGACCCCCTTCCTTCGTGACGTCACTTTCGCCACGGGAGGTTTTCATTGGCTCCCGGTGCCACATTGCTGTCGGTGACCAATCCGGTGCCACTGACGTCACATGGTTTTGGCGGGAAATCAGGGAGGCAAGCACCGTCTTGGCTCCCTAAAGGGCCTATACCACAGGCCAAAATATTACTATTTCACAAATTTCTCGGCTCTCCGAGAACACTTCACTCTCTCCCATATATCAAATTGTAGCCTGCTACGTAAAGAATGCTTGGGAAAAGTAGACATGACTCTTACAGCAGGCGTGGGAGAATTACAAGGGGGGAACTCCGTCACAGTATGTATGTATGTATGTATGGATGGATGGATGTACGCATGCATGTATGTATGTATGTATGTATGTATGTATGTATGTATGTATGTATGTATGTATGTATGTATGTATGTATGTATGTATGTATGGATGTATGTATGGATGTATGTATGGATGTATGTATGTATGTATGTACGCATGTATGTATGTATGTATGTACGTATGTATGTATGTACGTATGTATGTATGTATGTATGTATGTATGTATGTATGTATGTATGTATGTATGTATGTATGTATGTATGTATGTATGTATGTATGTATTCCCAATCACGTTAAAGACTTCCCCTCTATCATCCAGTTTAAGAGAAAAACAACTATGTACTAAATAATCGACTCCTTGTAACTTTAATTATGCTGACCTTCCTATCTGTATTCAGACTGAGCCTACCATCATTAAAGGTGATTATAACGCTAGACATAGGAACATTGGTAATTCGCAGTTCAGTAATCGTAACGGCAACCAACTGGTGTCACTATTAGGTAGTCACGATGATGCACAGATTGTGGGTGACCTTGAACCGACGAATATCTACGGAGGTACTCTTGATCTATGTCTCGGTTTCAACGTCTCCCACACCGTGTGCGCCTCGTCAATAGTGCCAGATATGGCGTCTGATCATCTGGCCATATTAGCCACTGTAAGCATTGGAAGCTCTATCCTCCCTGGTGGAGTATTCAAGCGGAAGAGGCTGGCTGTGCCCATCGATCAACGAGACAATCTTGTTGCTCATGTGTCAGATTGGTGCAGTTCATCTGAGCCTTCATCAGTTGAAGATTTTAACAATGAGCTCACAGGTACTATCGAACAGTTTATAGAATCACTTGATTCATCGTCCAGGCCACGTAACCCAAATTACACTGGTCATAGCACTTATGTTTATTATAATGATTCTAAATTGCAGACACTAAAACGCACTACCAGAATAATTGGACTAGCTTGTAGAAGGACCCGCACTGCTGAAATGCTTCGGCTCTTTCAAGCGGCTCTGGCTAAGGCCAGGGAACGTATGGTGGAGCTGAGGCAGACAGACTGGGAAACTTTTGTCCGTGGTCTCAATTCTCACACGCCACTAAGTCGGGCATGGAAGGATATCAACAAGATCAAAGGGAAAAATACTGCAGAGATCTCGTACCCTAATCCTCTGCACAGAGCAAATGAGCTTGTTGGTGCTTGGGCCACGACTTCCAGCTTTGACAGTCTTCCTCTACCCTCACAGAATGAATTAAATGATAGATATACTGATAGGGCAAGGTTCCTTGACTTCATGCTTCATCAAGAGGATGACTGTGACATGCTTTTACTGAATACGAACTAGATTCTGCTCTACATAAAAGCAAAGCTACATCACCCGGGGAGGATGGAGTTACTGACGGCATACGCATATGCTTCTGCTAGTTCCAGGGAATACCTTTCTTCAATTGTATAAGATGAGCTATGTAACTGGGGAGCTTCCTAAGTCATGGACCAACAGTCTTATTATTCCCATTCCTAAACCTCACCAGCCGAGTGCTTTTCGCCCAATCTCCCTCACTAGTTGTCTCTATAAGTGTCTTGAGAGGATGGTTCTCAACCGTCTCCTTTACAAAATTATTAATATGTTGTCTTCCCAGATATATGGCTTTATGCATGGAAAGAGTGTACATCACTGTATTACTACATTCCTCACCCTGCATACTGATAGGTCATATACCACTTTCCTAGATCTTAAGTCAGCCTTTGACATTGCTAACCCACACGTCATTCTGAGAGAACTTGCTAAAATGAATGTTGGAATGTTAATGTTAAAAATTGTTCAAACTGAAATAAATATATAACACTGTACGGTACAGTTGTGTTTAATTATGTTTTGCGATTCCTTTGGAAAAGGTATTTGTGCACCAAGTACTACTAGGTCATTATGAGATATGCTGAATGTTGTCAATATGCCATCTGAATACGCTTCACTTTGCGTTAATCATTGGACGTCCTAATGATTAAGGTCCCCAAAAGGACTTAATCAGACCTCAGTGGATAATTTTACTCTCCCTCTCTCTCTCTCTCTCTCAGAGCATCCCCTTATGTGTTGTATGTGGGTGCTGAAGTTCAGTCTCTTGTCTATGTATAGGTGAAGGAACTTTCCATAATTGTTATTGCTAATGTTTACTTGTAATACTGGGTATACATCCGGTGTTCTTTCCCTCGACCGCGGCGAGGGTAAGCCGTGGTTGTATGGTCTGAAACCCACAAATATTTACAATGGGGAGGGGGGGGGGATAACATTTCCTCTTTAAGCACGCGCACACAAATGAACTATGTTACTTAACTGGAAGCACTCGTACAACATAATTTACACGATTTCTCAGGATAATTATACTTCTTACCAGCATATATACACTATAGTACCTAGGAGGTTCTCTTCAATGGTATCTAAGATAATTAAAAGAACCCAAGCAAACCACTGTGGAAATGTGCAGGACAAACATATCAATTGTGACACTAGCTCTCCACATATGGCATTTGCTTAATTTAGAAACTGTACTTGTGGTCGATCTCGAACCCACGTTGTTGATGTGACGATGTGTTATGAATTTTGTGGCTAGCTCCTCAAGATTGTAACTTGCTTAGATAAATAAATTGTGTGTTCAGTCCCTGAACCCATTATGTGATAAATTAACTAAACTAAAAACTATAGTCTGGCGACGAAACCTGAACTGCATAATGTAAATAGGGATTAACCAGAAAAAGATATAGGTGAAGAATAACACCAGGTAACTGCGTTAATTACAATATCTAGATCAAACTAACATTGATTTTCAAAGGTTGTATATTTTCCATCAATGGAGAGCATCAGCCAAGAAGCCTTCTTTAAAATATGAATATCTTTCCGCACCCAATAAGATCTAATCTCTAAATAAAACGCAAAAAACGACTTGATTGTAACCTATCCACCGCTGCCCATTGGATGGGGGAGAGGGGGTTATGTGTAGGATAAACATATCAATTGTGACACTAGCCCTCCATATATGTCAGTTGCTTAAATTATAAACTGTACTTGTGGTCGGTCTCGAGCCCATTGTTGATGTGACAATGTGCATTGACTTTTGTAACTAGCTTATCAAGATTATAACTTCCTTGGCTATATGAATTGTGGGGCTCAGTCCCTGAGCCCATTATGTGCCTCTGTAACACTCCACTATCGCCCATAGGATGGGTATGGGGTGCATAATAAATGGACTAAACTAAGCTCTGCCTTTTTGTTAACAGATACAATTATCAGCTTTATTTGTGTATCTCAATTAATTAAACAATATATCACAGAGCCTGTAGGGTTCGGTGAAATGAGCGATGAGACATGGGAGATTAAATGGGATTCTTGTAATGTTATTTGTCTATTTGTACTCACTGAATTTGTGCGCCCATGAGGGATTTGAAGTAGAGGGGGGTAGAAATAGCCTAAGCTACTCTATCCCTTTGAGATGTATTTATTGCTTATCTCAATAAACATACTTGAACTTGACATGGGAGATTTTACATAAGTACAGTACATGGTAGCTTAAGTAGCGAACGCATGTCAACGAATAACGAGTATATATAACAAAACTATTGTCCTATGAAGTCGATTTAACTTCCAAACATATATTTTTTTAATAAATGTTTTCTGGCTAGTTATGTTAGATTTTATTAAAAATACGTATTCTACTTGTTAACATTATAATTTAAATTTGTGATAATTTTTGCAGAGAAGTGCGACAACTGGATATGCCAACAAACACTTTCCAAACAACGATATATCCGCTCCACAACATTGACGCTTGGACTGTCGACTTCCTTTGATGCTACTTATTTCATAATGAAATTATATTAGTTTGGAGTAAATATATGTTTTCTCATGTTCTGCATTCAGCACCCACATTATAGTAAATATACCATATTACTTCATTACTTAAATAATGCTAGGAGGGTTTGAGTAGCTTTGGGTCTTTAGTGGACAGAATCTCCAATAGATGGGGCGAGAGTCGCCCCATCTCTCTCGCCCGAGCAAGAGTCGAAACTTAATTTAAAATTGATATATCTTTGTTCTCGAACATGATATATTTCATTTGGTGAAATCATAATAATGTTCATATCTCGGTCTTTCTGGAGGCATATAAGATTTTAGGCTTTATTAGCGTATCTTTGTTAATTATACAATATATCGGCAAGTGCGTAGGCGTCTGCACTCCATGCCCGACAAGCTACTGAGCGCTACTATAAAAACATATGTATCTTCACTTGAGCTATAAATATGTCTATTGTAATGTATTTAAAATGAAGCTCTTATTTCTATCTTGCTTAAGACATATAAAACATTTGTGTTTATTAACGAATTTACGTGAAATAAACATTGATCTGAGAGAGAGTTGCTCTGTCGTTCAGTCTGTACGGGGTGGGAGCTCCGTAATTTTTAAAATACATGTATCTTCATTAGAACTTTAAATATGTCTATGGTAAAGTGTTTAAAGTGAAGCTTATATGTCTGCCTTTCTTGAGACATATAAAACATATATGTTTATTAACGAATTCACTTGAAATAAACATTGTTCTGAGAGAGAGTTGCTCGGTCGATCAATCTGTCCGGGGTTAAAGCTCGGCTATTATAAGAGTATACACGTATCTTCGCTTTAAATTTAAATATGCCCATGGTAAGGTATTTAGAATGAAGCTTATATTTATATCTTTCTTGTGACATATAAAACTTTTACGTTTATTAAGGAATCTGTGTGAAATAGGCATGGTCCTGAGATGAATGCTGCGGTTTTCGAGCTCGACGAGCAATGAAAACTGCCCCTTTTATAAAACTTCAAATATTTTCGGTTTTACTTAAAATATTTGTCTGGTAGAGGTTTAACATATAGTTCGCGTTTTTGTCTTTCTTCTGACTAATAAATAATTTTGGTTTAATAAGTCATCAAGATGTTTTCAACAATATTTCACATGTATTTCATGTGAACAATGTATTTCAACAATACAATACAACAAATACACACATTGGTACTATATATATATATATATATATATATATATATATATATATATATATATATATATATATATATATATATATATATATATATATATATATATATATATATATATATATATATATATATATATATATATATATATATATATATATATATATATATATGTATGTCGCCCTGACCCCCGCCCCCACCCAGCGCCCAGGCCGGGAAGTACCTGCTCTTCCCCCTCCTACCCACCCCACCACGTCGCCTCCCCACCCACGAGGCCACCTTGCCACCCGCCCATAGAAGCCGGGAGGCTCCCATGTGTGTCTACGCTACCCACCCACCCAATGTATACCCACATATTGTGTAGTGGGTGTATACCCACACTTTGTATAGAGGTGGTATATGTATTACCACTCACCTGAGTAGTAAGTGCCACGGCCAGCTGATCACCCCCCAGCCTCCAACCGCCGCCCACCCTCCAGTCTCCACCCGCCGTCCACCTTCCCGCCCAGCGCCCGCCCAGCGCCAGCCCAGCGCCCGCCCATGTCGCAGCTCCCAACAGATAGCCAGGCTTCTCCAAGCCAAGATGAGCCATCAAACAGGGGTAGACAAGGTAGATGTCAGACGTGTGACCGGGTATGCTATATCCGGTTGAGTGACGATAATGTGCGCATTCATTACCACAACGGAGCCAGGTGTTTGGGTTCTGGGCGCCCTCCCAGGGAGAACACCAATCAACAGCCCACACCGCCCGTAAGGCAAAACACCTCCCAGACCTTCATTCCCACAGAAAATTTATTAGAAGCTATCAAAGCAACATCGGCCAGAACCTTGCAACACATCCCTAAAGCAGCCCGCCCCCATGCAGCAGCCAAATTATCTGCCCTCCTGAGAAAGGTCAACGACTCTCCTGGAACGACCCAAGCATGGCACAACCTCCTAATGTTTGGCAACATATGTCTAGCCACCCCTGCGAGGAGAGACAAAACCTTAGCTGCCTCAGTCATCAAAGCTATAAATGATTTTCCCAGGGAGGACAACCAGGTGCGCCTTCCCACTCGCGCGAGAAACACCCACGGCAGGAAGAGCAACAGTGGCATATCCGAGACATCAAAAGTCAGAACATCAGTCACTAAGAAAATAGAAGAAGGAAACACTATTGGCGCAATACGAGTCATCACCAGTGAGGACTCAATTGCCGACAGAGATGCCGCAACAGCTCAAGCCCTAAGGGAGAAACACCCACCCAGGGCTCCGCGTGAGGACGACATTGTACAAGTGGGGGCTACCGGAGCAGAACCTCTCTGGGTGGCTGAATCTGTGGTCCATAAAGCAGCCATGTCCTTCCCTGCAGGATCAGCAGGTGGGTTCACAGGACTAAAACCCAACCACCTCAAGCAAATGCTCAACCCTGCACTGGGTGACATTGCAAAGAACCTCTTGGTGGAACTAACCAGATTCACCAACACATGTCTAGCTGGCAACATACCAGTGTCCATAAGACCTATCTTTTTTGGAGCATCTCTCTGTGCTCTAAAGAAAAAGGATGGAGGGATCAGGCCAATAGCTGTGGGCAATTCTCTCCGGCGTCTCGTCGCAAAGGCAGCTGCAAGAACAGTTAGTGATGCAGCGGCCAACATGCTGAAGCCAAAACAGCTCGGGTTTGGCATTCCACAAGGGTGTGAGGCGGCAGCCCATGCAGCTCGAGCCTTCATCGCCAACATCACAGACGAAAAGGCCCTTATCAAGCTAGATTTAAAAAATGCCTTCAATTTGGTGCGGAGGGATGCTGTACTCCGTGCGGTTCATAGTCATTTCCCTTCCCTCTACCCTTTTGTACATTCATGCTACAGTATGGATCTTAAGCTACTTTTTGGCGAACATGAAATTGACTCGCGAGAAGGCGTCCAACAGGGTGACCCCCTCGCTCCTCTCCTTTTCTGCTTAGTCATCAAACAAGTCACAGAGGTCCTGTCCAGCGAGCTTAACATCTGGTTCTTGGATGATGGTACCCTAGCTGGTTCCCAAGACTCCCTCCTGGAGGACATCAGAAAAATCCAGGAGCAAGGTGCAGTTTTAGGCCTCACCCTGAACCCTTCTAAATGTGAAATAATATGTTCCAACCAGGGCATCGTAGAGAGAATAGAGGGTCTTCTGCCAAATATCCATAAAACTAAACCTGAAGACAGCACACTCCTAGGAGCTCCCCTGGGGTTGAAAGCCATCGATGAGGTCCTTGATAAGAAAATCGCCGACCTTAAGAGGATGGATGGGAGGATTGAGGATATTGATGCTCATGATGCACTCTACCTCATCACCAGATGTCTGTCCCTCCCCAGGTTAACCTACTTTCTGAGGTGTTCACCATCTTACAGTAGCCAAAAACTAAGTGAGTATGACCGGTTACTGAAATCAATGCTAGAAAAAGCCCTTAACCTCTCTCTCGATGACCTACAGTGGAAACAAACCTCTCTTCCCGTAAGACTTGGGGGCCTCGGAGTTCGAACAGCAACGCAAATCGCTGTTCCAGCCTTCCCGTCCTCCTTATCAGCATCCGACGACCTTGTGAAGGAAATTCTACCTGCCCACTTACATCAGCTGGCAGGTGTACATGATCCCAATTTTACACGCTGTGCCACAGAGTGGGCCTCTCGTGCAGGCCAATCACCTCAACCACCATCCCCAAAATCCCACAAGCAATCCAGCTGGGATGGTCCCATTGTAGACCAAGTTGCTGCAGAGTGCCTGGGTGCTGCAACAACACAACACGACATTGCTCGCCTCACAGCAGTAGCAGCACCACATGCAGGGGATTTCCTGTTAGCAACCCCAATGTCGGCAACTGGCACGCGTCTCACACCACACGCCCTCCGAATTGCTGTGGCCCTCCGCCTTGCTGCCCCAATCCACACCAGATATAGGTGTATTTGCGGCGAGGTGGTGGCTGACAGGTACGGTCACGATGGCCTACTCTGCCAAAGCACAGGGGGATGGCACTCGAGGCACAGTGAAGTTAACGATATCATCAAGGGGAGCCTCACCACAGCTGGATGCCCAGCTGAAAGAGAGCCCCGTTACCTAACGCCCCGTAACTCTGATGCTCTTATTGGTCGCCCGGATGGTATCACAGTGAACCCCTGGAAGAATGGCAAGCAGTTGGTATGGGACTACACGTGCGTATCAACCCTGGCTAACACCTACATTAACCTCAGTGTTGCACAACCAGGTGGCGCTGCCACCCACAGGGAAGCAGCCAAATCCCGTAAGTATAGAGAACTGGATCACCACTACAATTTTGTCCCCATTGCTTCTGAGACGCTCGGCGCCTGGGGTAAAAGTGCTACCAGTTTTTTGAAGGAACTGGGTTCTAGGCTCATTGAAACAACAATGGACCCGAGAGCTGCAAGCTTTCTTTTCCAGCGCCTCAGTGTGGCGATACAGAGGGGAAATGCGCACTGCATCCAGGGTTCCTGCCCGCCATCTGAGGAGCTGGAGGAACTCGACAACCTATGACAACCATCTTTGTAACCCATATGTAACTCCTTTTTTGTAACGAAGTTCAAATAAAGTAAATATATATGTGTACATACAAAAGAATAGGAGGGGGTGGTAGGAGAAGATAATATTAGTGTTCAGTTATATATATATATATATATATATATATATATATATATATATATATATATATATATATATATATATATATATATATATATATATATAAATTGTTGCAAGTCGAGCAACAAATATTTTACATTGAACAACAAATGAGATTGGAAAAGCAGTATTGCCACCTCTGCTATACAGAAAAAAATAGACCCCAGACACACCCTATGGGTAGTAATGGACCCCCATACCGACACTATGAGGGGTAGTGGACCCCATAATAACGCTATGGGCGGTAGTGGGCACTATACAAACACTATGGGCGGTAGTTGACTTCATAGCGACCCTGTGGGCGGTAGTGACCCCCTGCCGACCCTGTGGGCGCCAGTGGACCCCATACTATAACCACCCAGTCCCACTAATATACATGTCCAACCCACGCTCGAAACAATCGAGGGACCCCACCTCCACCACGTTACCCGGTAATTGGTTCAACAAATCAACAACCCTGTTATCGAACCAGTATTTACTCAAGTCTTTGCTAAATCTAAACGTATCCAATTTATACCCATAGTTTTGTGTTGATAATTTTAATACCCTATTATTATTATTCTCTTTGTTATGTCCATTCATCCACTTGTAAACCTCTATCATGTCACCCTTAGCTCTTCGCCTTTCCAGTGAATGCAATTTAATCTTTGTTAATCTTTCTTCATATGAAATATTTCTAATTTTGGGAATTACCTTAGTCATCCTACGCTGGACACGTTCAAGTGAATTTATATCCATTCTATAGTAAGGCGACCAAAACTGAACTGCATAATCTAAATGGGGCCTAACCAGAGCAAGATATAGCTGAAGAACAACACCAGGTGTCTAGTTACTAATGCTTCGATTAATAAATCCCAGTGTGTATTCGCCTTATTACGAACATTCATGCATTGATCCTTTTGTTTTAAATTCTTTCTGATCATAACTCCCAGATCCCATTTGCAATCCGAATTCGCAATCTAGCTCGTATCTTGTAACTCTATCATCATTACCAAGCCACAGAACTTAACATTTATCAGCGTTAAACTGCATCTGCCAATTTTTTTACCATTTCAAAACCCTATTTAGATCAACTTGAAGTGATACTGAGTCTTCTTCCGTGTTAATTTCCCTACCGATTTTTGTATCATCGGCAAATTTGCAAATGTTGCTACTCAAACCTGAATCTAAATCATTTATATGTATATTATAAACATCAGAGGTCCTAATACAGAGCCTTGAGGCACTCCACTTACAACATTTTCCCACTCTGACTTAACCCCGTTTATACTATCTCTCTGTTTTCTTTGGTATAGCCATGCCCTAATTCATCTTAATATGGCACCCCCAATACCATGAGCCTCTATCTTTTTAATTAGTCTAAAATAGTAGGTGCCTTGTATGGGCCAATGAGCGTTCTGCAGTTACATGACGAATTAATTGTTTTAAGGCTAGATAATGATGATATAGTTTCAAGATACGAACTAGCTGAGGTTGTAAAGTCGGTTTGCAAAAGGGATCTGAGAGGTATGATTAGTATGATATTAAAACCAAAAATTCAATGCATAACTCTTCGTAATAAGGCAAATAGGTCACTGGAATTTATTTATTAATCAAAGCATTACTAATAAAACAACTGTTGTTGTTCGTCAGCTATATATATTGCTCAGGTTAGGGCCAAATTAGATTATGCTGTTCAGTTTTGGTAACCGTGCCAAAATGGATATAAATTCACTGGAACGCGTCCAACGTAGGATGGCAAAGTTAGTCCTGCAAACTAGAAACTTATATATAGAAAGGTTGACAAAGCTTAAATTTCATTCGCTGGAAGGGCGAAGAGTTAAGGGTGATATGATAGAGGTATACAAGTGGATGAATAGATATAACAATTGGAATATTAATAGGGTATTAAAGGAATCAAGACAAGGAAGAACACGAAAGAATGGGAATAGATTGGATAAGTTTAGATTTATGAAAGACCTGGGTAAATACTGGTTCGGTAACAGGGTTGTTGATTTGTGGATCTAATTACCGCATAACGTGGTGGAGGTGGGGTCCCTTGATTGTTTCAAGCTTGGGGTTGGACATGTATATGAGTGGGATTGGTTGGTTATAAATAGGAGCTGCATCGTATTGGCCAATATACCTTTTGCAGTTACCTATATACATGTTCTTATATTCTTAAGATACAATAGATATAAATTGGGTAAGTTTAGATTTGAGAAAGACCTGGGCAAATATTGGTTCGGTAACAGTGTTTTTGAATCGTAGAAAGAATTACCACATAAAATAGTAGAAGTGGGATCTTTTGATTGTTTAAAGCATAGGTTAGATTCTTATGTATGTTCTTAGAAAGGCGAAGTATTAGGAGTGAAATAATTGAGGTGCACAAGTGGATGAATGGGCATAACAATGGAGTATCTCCATAACAATGGAGATATAATATAGGCAAATTGAGTATCTCCATAACAATGGAGATACTAAAAAGATTTAAAAGTATCTTCTGTTTCCCTAATTCTTATGTTACATTTCCTATAAGCGGTGTGAATAATGGGTTAATTGTTTGAAGCATAGGTGAGATGTTATTTGGAAGTCAGGTGCAATTTTTATATAAGGTGAATTATGCCATAATACCATTATACCTTCGCAATTTCTCAGTGCGAACAGTCACGTACACTATACGGATTTCATAGAAATAGCAGAAATATATAATACCTAATTCACTCTTTGCATAAGCTTATCGCAGTGGACGAAGATTTCGATATGGACTTCGACATGAATTTCAACTTGATGGATCCTCGAAATTTTTCTGAGTTTGACTTAGTGGCATACCTGTGTGACGATGAGATCCCGGTAAGCGCTGTGAATATTGACGAGGACAATGTATTGGACGACGGTGACATGGATTTGACCACTTATTTTGGATCCAATACACTAACAACAGGTTCGAGTGCCCATAATAATGTCTTCGGAATGAGTTCATCAACAAGAGACATCGGCTTATACCACGTCTTCGGCACTGACTCGTCCGTCGAGCCCAGAAAGAGTCATGCATCGTGT
Source organism: Procambarus clarkii (assembly GCF_020424385.1). NCBI lineage: Eukaryota > Metazoa > Arthropoda > Malacostraca > Decapoda > Cambaridae > Procambarus > Procambarus clarkii. Next base: position 35,573 of record NW_025558562.1, read on the forward strand.
CCAACTGTGACTCACCGTGGGGAAGTACCGCTTTTGGTGTCTAACTTCCATGAAAATATCCTACATAGGCACCAAAAATATCAATTCCCACAACGTCTACACCAAGAGAACCAGGCCACTCAGCTTCCAGAGCATGTAGAGCAACAGCGCCAAACTGTTCAATTCCCATCACGTCTGCAACAAGAGCATCAAGCAGACGACCCTGCACAAAGTGAGCATCCTGAGCGCCATGATCATAGGTTTCAGCTTGAAAATGTCCAGCAGTTGGAAGACAAACAAATCCAGCATACATATGGCAAACGTATTAAACACCAGCCGCTTACATGTCAGAATGTCCAGAAGCTTCATCACCCACTAGATAATCTCCAACATGGTGAGAAACTTTATGAATATGTTGTTTCTTCCCGGCATTCAAACAAGAGTAAAGAGTCGACTGCTGAACTAAATACCGTGACTCTTCGAAGAAGCACCTCAGTTTCTCAGCCAAGCATTTGGACTTCTCAGCTAAACAGCTTTACTCAGCAGCCAAACCTCTCGGTAAGCACACAAGATGTTTCATTTGCTCCTTCACTGCCTCAGGCTAAGCCTAACTGTAACAGAAAACTTAATAAAACACGTCAAAGATTCGTTGACTTACAGAGTATGTATGGGTCAACGAAATACCACACAGGCTCAGTCACCTGCTCCCTGTGTGGAATTTCTTGTAAAAACAAAGGAAACCTTAAGAACCACATGAAAACCCACTGGGCCAATAAAAGATAGAGTTGTTCCAATGTGCGACTGTCCTTACTGGAGAAAATCTCGAGCTGCTCGACTTCTTTGCCAAGCATTTCGACTCCAGTGCCGAACGACTCGGTAAATACTCGGTTTGCTCACTACACTACTATCGAAAGATACCCATCAAAGCCAGTTTATCCTATATTTCGAAATCACTTGTTCCATGTGAGAAAATTCATATTCTAACAAAGCACTTCTTACAAATCAAAGGGAAGCCCATAGTGCTAACAAACGATATAGGTGTTCCATGTGCGATTTTTCTTTCTCCGAGAAAGCTAACCTTATTCGTCATTTAAATGCTCATAAGGCACCCCATGCCCTACAAAGATATTATTCTGGCTCAACAGCAAGAGGAGGACTTGCCAAGCTCCTCGACTTACAGATAAGTTGCTTATCTGTAAGTCCCCCCCCCCCCCTCATCTAAGCATCTTGACAGCTTTCGTTAAAATATTTTATGTTTTCAGTATTATGTTTTAGAAAGCTGATATATCGGCTTATATGCATTACCACATATGTATAGTCATTGTAATTAATTGTATTTATTTAGACATTTACATAATCATAGTAATATGATCTATTAAATTTTTACAAATACAAAATTCAAATGCTTTTTATTGATACACATAAGGGAGATATGTTTGACCAATATGAGAAAGCTCCTATTTATATCCACCCAGTCTCATTCAAAAATGTCTAACCAATTCTTGAAACAATCAAGGAAAAAGAACATAAGAATGAAGGTAACTGCAGAACGCCCATTGGCCCATACGAGGCAGCTCCTATTTATATCCACCCAATCCTATCCCATATATGTCAAAACTACGCTTGAAACATTCGTAGTATAAATATGACGGGAAACAATGGGTATGAACTGGATAAGTTTTGATTCAGGAAAGACCTGAGTAAATACTGGTTCGGCCAAAGGGTTGTTGATATGTGGCCTTTCAACCCAGGTCTTTCCTAAATCAAAACCTATCCAATTCATGCCAATCGTTTCGTGTTATATTTATACTACGATTAATTCAGGCGTAGTTTCGATATATATATGATAGGATTCGGTGGATATACATAAGAACAAAGGTAACTGCAGAAGGCCTATTGGCCCATACGAGGCAGCTCCTATCTATAACCACCCAGTCCCACTAATATACATGTCCAACCCACGCTCGAAACAATCGAGGGACCCCACCTCCACCACGTTACCCGGTAATTGGTTCAACAAATCAACAACCCTGTTATCGAACCAGTATTTACTCAAGTCTTTGCTAAATCTAAACGTATCCAATTTATACCCATAGTTTTGTGTTGATAATTTTAATACCCTATTATTATTATTCTCTTTGTTATGTCCATTCATCCACTTGTAAACCTCTATCATGTCACCCCTAGCTCTTCGCCTTTCCAGTGAATGCAATTTAATCTTTGTTAATCTTTCTTCATATGAAATATTTCTAATTTTGGGAATTACCTTAGTCATCCTACGCTGGACACGTTCAAGTGAATTTATATCCATTCTATAGTAAGGCGACCAAAACTGAACTGCATAATCTAAATGGGGCCTAACCAGAGCAAGATATAGCTGAAGAACAACACCAGGTGTCTAGTTACTAATGCTTCGATTAATAAATCCCAGTGTCCTATTCGCCTTATTACGAACATTCATGCATTGATCCTTTTGTTTTAAATTCTTACTAATCATAACTCCCAGATCCCATTTGCAATCCGAATTCGCAATCTAGCTCGTATCTTGTAACTCTATCATCATTACCAAGCCACAGAACTTAACATTTATCAGCGTTAAACTGCATCTGCCAATTTTTTTACCATTTCAAAACCCTATTTAGATCAACTTGAAGTGATACTGAGTCTTCTTCCGTGTTAATTTCCCTACCGATTTTTGTATCATCGGCAAATTTGCAAATGTTGCTACTCAAACCTGAATCTAAATCATTTATATGTATATTATAAACATCAGAGGTCCTAATACAGAGCCTTGAGGCACTCCACTTACAACATTTTCCCACTCTGACTTAACCCCGTTTATACTATCTCTCTGTTTTCTTTGGTATAGCCATGCTCTAATTCATCTTAATATGGCACCCCCAATACCATGAGCCTCTATCTTTTTAATTAGTCTAAAATAGTAGGTGCCTTGTATGGGCCAATGAGCGTTCTGCAGTTACATGACGAATTAATTGTTTTAAGGCTAGATAATGATGATATAGTTTCAAGATACGAACTAGCTGAGGTTGTAAAGTCGGTTTGCAAAAGGGATCTGAGAGGTATGATTAGTATGATATTAAAACCAAAAATTCAATGCATAACTCTTCGTAATAAGGCAAATAGGTCACTGGAATTTATTTATTAATCAAAGCATTACTAATAAAACAACTGTTGTTGTTCGTCAGCTATATATATTGCTCAGGTTAGGGCCAAATTAGATTATGCTGTTCAGTTTTGGTAACCGTGCCAAAATGGATATAAATTCACTGGAACGCGTCCAACGTAGGATGGCAAAGTTAGTCCTGCAAACTAGAAACTTATATATAGAAAGGTTGACAAAGCTTAAATTTCATTCGCTGGAAGGGCGAAGAGTTAAGGGTGATATGATAGAGGTATACAAGTGGATGAATAGATATAACAATTGGAATATTAATAGGGTATTAAAGGAATCAAGACAAGGAAGAACACGAAAGAATGGGAATAGATTGGATAAGTTTAGATTTATGAAAGACCTGGGTAAATACTGGTTCGGTAACAGGGTTGTTGATTTGTGGATCTAATTACCGCATAACGTGGTGGAGGTGGGGTCCCTTGATTGTTTCAAGCTTGGGGTTGGACATGTATATGAGTGGGATTGGTTGGTTATAAATAGGAGCTGCATCGTATTGGCCAATATACCTTTTGCAGTTACCTATATACATGTTCTTATATTCTTAAGATACAATAGATATAAATTGGGTAAGTTTAGATTTGAGAAAGACCTGGGCAAATATTGGTTCGGTAACAGTGTTTTTGAATCGTAGAAAGAATTACCACATAAAATAGTAGAAGTGGGATCTTTTGATTGTTTAAAGCATAGGTTAGATTCTTATGTATGTTCTTAGAAAGGCGAAGTATTAGGAGTGAAATAATTGAGGTGCACAAGTGGATGAATGGGCATAACAATGGAGTATCTCCATAACAATGGAGATATAATATAGGCAAATTGGCATAACAATGGAGATACTAAAAAGATTTAAAAGTATCTTCTGTTTCCCTAATTCTTATGTTACATTTCCTATAAGCGGTGTGAATAATGGGTTAATTGTTTGAAGCATAGGTGAGATGTTATTTGGAAGTCAGGTGCAATTTTTATATAAGGTGAATTATGCCATAATACCATTATACCTTCGCAATTTCTCAGTGCGAACAGTCACGTACACTATACGGATTTCATAGAAATAGCAGAAATATATAATACCTAATTCACTCTTTGCATAAGCTTATCGCAGTGGACGAAGATTTCGATATGGACTTCGACATGAATTTCAACTTGATGGATCCTCGAAATTTTTCTGAGTTTGACTTAGTGGCATACCTGTGTGACGATGAGATCCCGGTAAGCGCTGTGAATATTGACGAGGACAATGTATTGGACGACGGTGACATGGATTTGACCACTTATTTTGGATCCAATACACTAACAACAGGTTCGAGTGCCCATAATAATGTCTTCGGAATGAGTTCATCAACAAGAGACATCGGCTTATACCACGTCTTCGGCACTGACTCGTCCGTCGAGCCCAGAAAGAGTCATGCATCGTGTCCAACTGTGACTCACCGTGGGGAAGTACCGCTTTTGGTGTCTAACTTCCATGAAAATATCCTACATAGGCACCAAAAATATCAATTCCCACAACGTCTACACCAAGAGAACCAGGCCACTCAGCTTCCAGAGCATGTAGAGCAACAGCGCCAAACTGTTCAATTCCCATCACGTCTGCAACAAGAGCATCAAGCAGACGACCCTGCACAAAGTGAGCATCCTGAGCGCCATGATCATAGGTTTCAGCTTGAAAATGTCCAGCAGTTGGAAGACAAACAAATCCAGCATACATATGGCAAACGTATTAAACACCAGCCGCTTACATGTCAGAATGTCCAGAAGCTTCATCACCCACTAGATAATCTCCAACATGGTGAGAAACTTTATGAATATGTTGTTTCTTCCCGGCATTCAAACAAGAGTAAAGAGTCGACTGCTGAACTAAATACCGTGACTCTTCGAAGAAGCACCTCAGTTTCTCAGCCAAGCATTTGGACTTCTCAGCTAAACAGCTTTACTCAGCAGCCAAACCTCTCGGTAAGCACACAAGATGTTTCATTTGCTCCTTCACTGCCTCAGGCTAAGCCTAACTGTAACAGAAAACTTAATAAAACACGTCAAAGATTCGTTGACTTACAGAGTATGTATGGGTCAACGAAATACCACACAGGCTCAGTCACCTGCTCCCTGTGTGGAATTTCTTGTAAAAACAAAGGAAACCTTAAGAACCACATGAAAACCCACTGGGCCAATAAAAGATAGAGTTGTTCCAATGTGCGACTGTCCTTACTGGAGAAAATCTCGAGCTGCTCGACTTCTTTGCCAAGCATTTCGACTCCAGTGCCGAACGACTCGGTAAATACTCGGTTTGCTCACTACACTACTATCGAAAGATACCCATCAAAGCCAGTTTATCCTATATTTCGAAATCACTTGTTCCATGTGAGAAAATTCATATTCTAACAAAGCACTTCTTACAAATCAAAGGGAAGCCCATAGTGCTAACAAACGATATAGGTGTTCCATGTGCGATTTTTCTTTCTCCGAGAAAGCTAACCTTATTCGTCATTTAAATGCTCATAAGGCACCCCATGCCCTACAAAGATATTATTCTGGCTCAACAGCAAGAGGAGGACTTGCCAAGCTCCTCGACTTACAGATAAGTTGCTTATCTGTAAGTCCCCCCCCCCCCCCCTCATCTAAGCATCTTGACAGCTTTCGTTAAAATATTTTATGTTTTCAGTATTATGTTTTAGAAAGCTGATATATCGGCTTATATGCATTACCACATATGTATAGTCATTGTAATTAATTGTATTTATTTAGACATTTACATAATCATAGTAATATGATCTATTAAATTTTTACAAATACAAAATTCAAATGCTTTTTATTGATACACATAAGGGAGATATGTTTGACCAATATGAGAAAGCTCCTATTTATATCCACCCAGTCTCATTCAAAAATGTCTAACCAATTCTTGAAACAATCAAGGAAAAAGAACATAAGAATGAAGGTAACTGCAGAACGCCCATTGGCCCATACGAGGCAGCTCCTATTTATATCCACCCAATCCTATCCCATATATGTCAAAACTACGCTTGAAACATTCGTAGTATAAATATGACGGGAAACAATGGGTATGAACTGGATAAGTTTTGATTCAGGAAAGACCTGAGTAAATACTGGTTCGGCCAAAGGGTTGTTGATATGTGGCCTTTCAACCCAGGTCTTTCCTAAATCAAAACCTATCCAATTCATGCCAATCGTTTCGTGTTATATTTATACTACGATTAATTCAGGCGTAGTTTCGATATATATATGATAGGATTCGGTGGATATACTCCTATGACAAGCACTGTAAAAATACAAATGGTAGTAGACTTAACAATGGCATCTAATTTATAACAAAATAAAGTTGGGAAAAACTATACATTATATATAATGGTAATAATAAGACACATGTGGTAGAAATACTGCAAATGAATTTTTTTTTTTTCAAAACAAACAGAATAACTACAGAGTGCATTCAATTATAAATTCTGCGGATATCTACACCTAGCTCATCCAGAGCACTATACAACTCTGGCTCTGACTGAAGGTCCGGAACAGATGAAACTTCATGTGACAAACTATCATCTTGAGAGATATCCTCGTTAACATCTAGCCAATGGACATGTGGTGAGTGCACGGTTGAAACGAGAGGTCTAGATCTAAGATTATAATTGCTAGTATGGGGTTGCTGAACATCAAGTGGTCTGTCAACCACAGAAGGTGGTGTCCGAGTAGGAGTATCTGTCTGGGTAAGTTCATTGTCATCTTCCTCATCAGTCTCGTCAACAGTCATTTTAGCTAACTTCATGTGGTCTAAATGTTCATTTATATACTCTCCTGTTAACAAGTTCTTTAGTCTGTATTTGTTACCTTTAATAAGCTCGATTACCTTATATGGACCCAAAAATTTCTTAGTTAACTTGTACATAGGACCAGACCTGTGTTGGTTAAGTATCATTACTACAGATCCAATAGTTATTTTACTGGGTTTAGCTCGTGCATTCCTTGCTAGAGTGAACTCGGCTGTTGCTTTGGACAGTTGTTCTCGTATTTTCTTGAATACTAGTTGCATTTGTCTACGCTTCACTTGAACAAAATCATCTACGTTATATAAGGGAGTAGGAGGTACGTTAATCAATTCATTAGGGAGGATCTTATCTGTACCATAAAGAATAGCGTGAGGTGTGTCACCAGTAGAAACATTAATTGAAGAATTTATAGCACACTGAATTAAGGGTATAAAATCATCCCAATTGTTATCAAAATTCAACGTGACTCTCAAGGCATCTAACACTTTCCTGTTAGTACGTTCAGCTAGTCCATTACTTGCCGGATGATAAGGCATGATGCTACATTTTTTGATGTTATATAAATCACACAAGCTAGTTAGAATACTATTACTGAATTCTGGACCATTATCTGAAAGGATTACTTTAGGCATACTATATCTACAAATTATTTGGTCATGGAATGCGCTGGCTATGGTTTCTGCTGTTTTGTTCGGGATAGGAACTAGTTCGCAAAACCGTGAAAAATTATCGACCATTACAAGCAAATGTTTGTTCCCTTTCTCTGTTTCCGCAAAATTTGTCAATAAATCCATCGATATTCGTTCCCAAGGAGCTTTAGTTGCTGGGTACACCTGAATTGGATTAGGTCCTGAAACATGTCCCTTGTGCTGTAAACAAGTTAAACATCTGTCAACATAATGAGCAATCTCCTTAGCCATTTTTGGCCAAAAATATTTCAATCGACCTTGTTGGAGTGTACGATCCTTTCCTGGATGTGCACTTGCAGGAGCATCATGGATAATTTTTAACACAGTTGGTACCAAGACAGCTGGAACAACTAACTGACAACATTTCCTCGGGGCTGTCCCTAGCTTTACTACTCTACACAGTAAATTGTCCAACATAACTAGTTCTTTCAATGGTACTGGCGGTTTATGAATCGGGCGAGTGTCTTGCTTAGTCAAAAATTTAATGACGGGTGCCCATATGGGGTCTTGTCTTTGTTCCGTTTCTACTACTGTAGCATCTAATGCTGGGTAATTTAACTGAATCGCAGCTACGTGTCGAGAAAACGCATCGGCTACAACATTTTGCTTTCCTGGAATATATCCAAATGTGGGATTGAATTCTTGAATTGTGAGCAAATATCTAGCAAACTTTCCAACTGGATTCTTATTTTTGAACAAGGGAATTAATGGTTGGTGATCTGTAAGAACATGAACTGGGTAATTATAAATTGTATCCTTGAAATGTTTAAGTGCCCAAACAACTGCCAAGGCTTCTCGTTCTGTTGCACTATAATTTTTCTCTTCTTTAGATAAAGTACGGCTAGCATAAGCTATTGCGTGATCTCTGTGACCTTCTGTTTGAAGTAATGCAGCACCTAAACCTATGTCACTAGCATCTGTAACCAACGTAAAAGGTTTAGAAAAATCTGGGTACCTAAGGACAGGTGACGAAATCAAGGCTGCTTTGAGTTTTTTGAATGACTGATCCTGGGCCTCTCCCCAAACAAAGGGTTCATCTTTTCTTTGCAACTTGTAAAGCGGAGCGGCTATAATAGAGAATCCAGCAATAAATGAACGATAAAATCCTACAAGACCTGTGAACTGTCTTACGGCTTCTGCGGTACGAGGTGTTGGAAAATCACGGGCAGCAATAATTTTTGATTCATTCAATGTAATACCTGAAGGTGTAACTGTATGACCTAGGAAATTAATCTTTTGCTTTAAAAATGAACATTTTGCAAGCTTTATTTTTAAATTAGCTTCAGCGAGCTTTGCAAGTACTTTTTCAAGGTTCTGGAAATGAGTCTGAACATCTTGCGACATGATTATGAGATCATCAAGGTAAACTAGAAGCGTACTTCCTATCAATCTACGAAATAGATTTGTCATGAGCCGTGAAAAGGTTATTGGACTACTACGCAAACCAAACGGCATTCTTTTGAAATGAAAATGACCATTGGGAGTACTAAAGGCTGTCAATTGTTTACTTTCCTCATCCAGGGGGATTTGCCAGAATCCCTGCAACAAATCTAACGTTGAGAATACTTTGTTTCGACCAATACTTTGCAACAAATCATTTAGAACTGGAAGTGGGAAACGATCAGGTATTGTTACTCTGTTAAGCTTGCGATAATCGATTACAGGTCTCCAAGTCCCATCTCGCTTTGGTACAAGAATCAATGGAGCGTTCCATGGCGAATTACTCGATTCAATTACATCACTCTGTAACATTTCTTCTACAAGTCTATCTGCTTCTGCTCTCTGAGAATGGGGAAGTCGGTAAGCTGGTACATAAATAGGCGTAGTTCCTTGTTCAAGGGGAATTTTATGTGTAATAAGAGGAGTGAGACCTAATTTTTCTCCTGGTAGAGCAACAACAGCTCTATTCTTGTTCAAAATTTTCAAAAGCTGAGCCACAGAGTCAGGAAAATCAGTAGGACTGAGGTGTTGCGCTTGCACCTCTGGCTGAGATCCCTGTTCTCCTGGTGTGAGTGTACAAACAGTATGATCCATGGAGACATCATCCACAACTCGCACCGGTAACGAGTAATGGGCAAAATCTACAACATGGGTACCCGACTGGAGATGGATATCGGCATTACTAGTGTTTGCGATAAATAACGTAACGGTACCATCCTGCACTGTGTGCCAGGAGGGTTCAACAAATGTACCATTCACTTTACATGTTTCACTTTCCGCAATCACATCCGACAACTCAGGCACTCCCTGAACCTTAACTCTTATTCTGGTGAGAGAATGAGGGTGTAACACAGTGTCAGTAGCCGTGGAACCACTGACTTCAGAGATGGAAGCTGCCAGGCGAGCGAGACAACGAGAATCCGTTAGGGCGTCCCCTTCCAGAAAGTCCCGATACTCATTCTCCTTAACAACTGCACAACTACTATGCTTCAATCGAGTGCCTGTTTTCTCGGGTATGCTACCACGACAATGATCTGACAAACCTACGCTTGCAAGGCGGGTGTCAACAAAATTAACATAATCTGATTGAAGGTTGAACTCGTGGCCCTGTCGGTACATGCTACACAAGGGTATGACATGGTCTTTGATACTTATGTTCCAACGATGGGGAAACAATGCAATATTTTCATCAATCATGGTGTACAGACCTAAGAGAATGTCTCCAGGAAAATGAATAATGTCAACAACTAAACATGTTATAGACAATGTGACATCATTGAACTTGAGTGGGAGGTCAATTTCACCCTGAACTTTTACTTTATTTCCTGAAATACCACTTAGAAAAGGTATGTGTGACTGTTTTAAAATAGTAGGGTGCTTACTTTCAATGTCTCTAAGAGCTGAGGGCTTGACAATATTAATTTTTGCACCCGAGTCAAGAAAAACTTTTAAAACTCTACCATGTACAATGGCTGATACAAGGGGACCATCACTTGAGACTGGACAAGTTACTATTTTTGACTTATGTTGTCTGGGATATCTGTCTTGTTTGTGTCAAATTTACTGTGGATCCGTCAACGTCTACAACTGGTCTAGAGTCAGTGTCCTCCTCTGTCAAGTGTCCAAATCTATTTTGGGTAGCTACTGAATACACAGGGAGGGCACTAGGATTGGCTAGCTTGAATTGGTTAGCGGATGGCCTTGGGGGTTTCCCGACGACATGGAGTGAACATTCTGAGCTCCAGCATTCTGTGACTGAGCATTATAATTTGAAGTTGCATTATAGCTGGGCTGGGAGTTGTAATTACGAGAGTTCTGATAATGTCTTGGACGCTGTGAGCCTCGCCAAGACTGACCATGGGAGTTACGAGGTGGAGATGTCCTTTGCCTAGCTCTACAATCCGCAGTGTGGTGACCAACTTGTTTATGGTACGTGCAATATGGAAGCCTAGAATGATTAGATTGATGAGGGGGCCGAGAGAATTGTCTAGGAGGTGATGATCTAGGGGCGGACCAACAGTCCCTTGCAAGGTGGTTACTCTTACCACAATGCCAACATGAGGGAGTGGATGGTTGTGGACTATGGCGTTTCGGCATTTTATGAGGCGGCGAATTTGACTGGGGGCTACGAGCATGGGTACGCTTCTGCGACCAAGAGTTTTGAGAATTTGTGGGAGGATGCTGAGAGCTTGTAACTACATTTACAGCATCAGAGGGTGGCAACAGTTGAGCACTTCGGGGAGCTAGTTTATCTGCGGCATTGTTAATAGCCTCAAATACTTCACCAATTTCATGTTTAACACCAAAATTTTGTTGCTCAACGATTGGTTTTGTATGCTCGGGGGCAAAATGCATTAAAGTACCAAATGCTATCATTTTGGCCATAGCCTCAGGGGACAGATTATTGTCTTTATCTAACCAAGTCGAATTATTCATAGCAGAAACTAAGGCATACAGATACTGATCGAGACGGCTAGTAAACGCATTAAACGATTCACCAGGCTGCATGGTGGCATTGGCAATTTTCTTGACTAACCTATATGGGTCAAGGTCTCCTTTATTAACAAAGCGACGGCGAAAGAAATCCTTAAATTCAGGCCAAGACTGGAGGCTAACAATGGCTTTCTCATCAACAACAAAACGTGCATCACCTTTGGTTGTGTCCACGGCTGACCGTGCAATTGCTAAGTATTCGGCATCAGTAGGCTTAGAAAAACGTGCAACTGTTTTCGCTTCAACCTTACTAAACCATGATTCTAATAAACGCGATTCCCCAGCAAAAAGAGGAATAGCCATTTCCTGAGCTGATCTCTGGCCATTGGGACGAGCAACTGTTCCCATTGATTCTGAAGGGGTTTCAACAGTGGTAGGCATTGTCACAGCCGTGGAAGTAATATTTGAACGCAGATTATAATTAAGTGCACCTGGCATCAGAAATAGTATACACAAAAATAAACACAAAAAAATATCAACTTGGCTAAAGTAAAAATGGCAGAAATAAAATTATTAAATTGGGCTAGGCAAGAAAATAATTAAGAACAAGCAATTGTAAACTAAATTTAGCAATCTTTCATTAAAAAATGACTGGAATTAGATGTATGTAAATTAATTAAACCAGACTAAGCACAGCAATTTAGAATAAAAACTGGGAAATGCAATTGCAAAATTTCATTAAAAAGATTCAACACAACAAGTGGCAATGCAAGAAATATGGATGTAGCACATAAACTGGACACAGGAATGTATATAACTCCTATGGTAAAAGTTTAAATTAAAATGCTTAAAGGATAAATTTCAAGTTAGGTCTGGAGAAATATAAAAAAAATTTCTATGTTCTATTGTCTATGGAAATCTCAAAAACAAATTTCTTTTATGCAAAATAAACTGCTAGAACAATTATTTCTTACTTCTCTCACCTTTGAATTCAGTAATGACACTAGTAACAATTAATGAATAATGGAATCATATGCAGGGAATATTGAAATGTCTCAGAGAAACTGTGGGCCTCTGGAGTACTAAACCGGCTCCAATATTTAACAAGTCACTGAATGGTTAATTCACAGGATATTATGGGAATTATTACATAAGTCACTTTTTAACACTTGGCACGCTGTTCTCAACTAGCAATTACTTATCTCAGGGTTGTAATTTATGAGGATCACCAGTAGCCAAAGTAGGAGAAGCGTCGTGAAGATCGGAAGAGGCCCATGTGAGGCGTGTTTACAAACTGGATGCGACGGCAGCGCTCCTGGCGGCGGTGGCGCGAGACTCAGGGACCCCACACTGTTCACGCTAGAAGCACGAAGATAAATTCTGACGACGACAATATTGCGACGATGGAATAACCAGTTGATACTTGCGACGATGGCTGACGACGATTGCAGTAGCTTGCACCCTCACGAAGCTTGATACTGTCAGCTTGGGTGGCGGTGGTGGTGGTGGTGGGTGCACTAGGTGGTTCCCACGTGGTGGCGCGAGATTCAAAAATGGCTGGCGCGGGAAGCTTCCTTCCTCCTCACTGATGAGTGCCCGTTCTCACAGGAAAATATTGATCCTTACTTCTGAAACGTTGGCCTGGAGTAGTGGTTGATGGCAGGACCCCGGTCTGGCACAATATTTGATGCGTGGGTGGCAGGATGGCGGCTTATGGCGGTGGCGGTGGCGGCGGTTTTGGCTGGAACACGAGGCGATGCTGGGTACTTGAACTTTTGCTTCCAGAAAAAAATTTCTGGATCCCACTGCTGCTACCAGTATTCGTTTGCCTTGTTCGGGTAGAAGGTAGACACAGTAGTCGCTTCTGTATATATTTATTGACTGAGATAGCAAGGTATATATCTGCCTAGCCGAGGTCCTTCTACTCTGTGAGGATAACTGAGGCTGCTGGGAGCATCGCTGATGCTCCTCTGTCTGGCATGACGTCAGAGGCCTACTCGCCTGTGATTGGTTACATTTCAACTGACAGAATTTGAGTATAACAAATATACATAAGAACAAAGGTAACTGCAGAAGGCCTATTGGCCTATGAATACAATATTCATTGTAATTAATTGTATTTATTTAGACATTTACATAATCATAGTAATATGATCTATTAAATTTTTACAAATACAAAATTCAAATGCTTTTTATTGATACACATAAGGGAGATATGTTTGACCAATATGAGAAAGCTCCTATTTATATCCACCCAGTCTCATTCAAAAATGTCTAACCAATTCTTGAAACAATCAAGGAAAAAGAACATAAGAATGAAGGTAACTGCAGAACGCCCATTGGCCCATACGAGGCAGCTCCTATTTATATCCACCTAATCCTATCCCATATATGTCAAAACTACGCTTGAAACATTCGTAGTATAAATATGACGGGAAACAATGGGTATGAACTGGATAAGTTTTGATTCAGGAAAGACCTGAGGAAATACTGGTTCGTCCAAAGGGTTGTTGATATGTGGCCTTTCAACCCAGGTCTTTCCTAAATCAAAACCTATCCAATTCATGCCAATCGTTTCGTGTTATATTTATACTACAATTAATTCAGGCGTAGTTTCGATATATATATGATAGGATTCGGTGAATATACATAAGAACAAAGGTAACTGCAGAAGGCCTATTGGCCCATACGAGGTAGCTCCTATCTATAACCACCCAGTCCCACTAATATACATGTCCAACCCACGCTCGAAACAATCGAGGGACCCCACCTCCACCACGTTACCCGGTAATTGGTTCAACAAATCAACAACCCTGTTATCGAACCAGTATTTACTCAAGTCTTTGCTAAATCTAAACGTATCCAATTTATACCCATAGTTTTGTGTTGATATTTTTAATACCCTATTATTATTATTCTCTTTGTTATGTCCATTCATCCACTTGTAAACCTCTATCATGTCACCCTTAGCTCTTCGCCTTTCCAGTGAATGCAATTTAATCTTTGTTAATCT
>NW_025558563.1:0-35107 GCF_020424385.1 Procambarus clarkii
TTCACAATATCAAGCTCTTGACACCATACCCACTCTCTCCCAGTAACTGACACTTGACACTATTCACTCTCACTCACAATAGTGAAAGGACGGAAATAGTGTATAGTGAAACTCACTATACAATAGTGTATATAACTAGTCCTTTACCAGTCTAACACTAGCGTGGTTATGCATAACCAGTCCTTTGCCAATCTTAACACATGTGTGCTTGTGTATATCTATTCCTACACCAAGTATAACAGTAGTTTGCTTGTGTATAAATATACCTGTGTCAAGTGTTAACACTTGTGTGTGTGTGTGCTTGTGTACAGCTATTCCTGTACCAAGTCTTAACAACAGTTTGCTATACCTGTGCCAAGTCTTAACACTTGTGTGTGTGTGTGCTTGTGTACAGCTATTCCTGTACCAAGTCTTAACAACAGTTTGCTTGTGTATAACTATACCTGTGTCAAGTGTTAACACTTGTGTGTGTGTGTGCTTGTGTACAGCTACTCCTGTACCAAGTCTTAACAACAGTTTGCTTGTGTATAACTATACCTGTGCCAAGTCTTAACACTTTTGTGTGTGCATGAGTATAACTATTCCTGTACCAAGTCTTAACAATTGTGTGCTTGTATATATCTATTCCTGTATCAAGTCTTAACACTAGTGTGCTTGTGAATAACTATTCCTGTACCAGTCTTAACACTAGTGTGCTTGTATATAACTAAACCTGTACTAAGTTTTAACACAAATGTGCTTGAGTATAACTATTCCGTACCAAGTCTAAACACTTGGATGGTTATTTATTAGTATATATGTACTTTGTCTTAGCACTACATTGCTTGTAATTTGATTTATAATAAGGTTTACATTGAGTAATTTTTCACTGTAGATTGAGTATCATGAGTAACATATGTATAACTTAAATAATATTTTAGTATTTGTTTGTCTTGATATTAACTTGATAAGGTTGTTCCATTGTGATTACTAAGATGCAGCATAAAGTGTACTTGTAACTAATATACTTTAACATTACCGTGAATAAATTTCCATGATCTTGTAACAAAATATGTACTGTTCTTATTATTGTAAGTTTGTTAAGAGAGAGAACTGAATGTTCTTTCCTTATTTGAAAAGACATTGTTTGTTGACGAGCAATGTAAATAAGATAGATGTCAGATATCTAATTGTTGAGCTGTGTTCATAGTTAGTTGGCCTCAGCTAGCCCTGGTTGTTGAGTTGAGGTCTTAGTTAGTGGGCCTCAGTTAGTTCCTGGGTGTTGAGGTGTGTTCATGGTTACTTGGCGTCAGCTAGCCCTAGTTGTTAAGCTGTGTGGTCATGGTTAGTTAACCACAGTTGTAGCTAGCATTAGTTGTTGAGTTCTGAGGTTATGGTCAGTTGGCCACAGCTACCCTTGGTTGTTGAGCTGTGTGTTCATGGTTAATTGGCCTCAACTAGCCTTAGTTGATGAGCTGCGTGTATATATATATATATATATATATATATATATAACAACTCTTGCCTAACCTGAGGGCAGGATGTTGCTAATACTCTTGTAAATAATGCATATATAACTGATTGATAATGCATCGGCCTGCGTCTTTATTGCTGTCAAGTTTTTTTTTAGACAGAGTCTGTATATTTTCAATGTGTTGAATCCAAATCTGTATTCCGTTACT
Source organism: Procambarus clarkii (assembly GCF_020424385.1). Classification (NCBI taxonomy): domain Eukaryota; kingdom Metazoa; phylum Arthropoda; class Malacostraca; order Decapoda; family Cambaridae; genus Procambarus; species Procambarus clarkii. The sequence continues at coordinate 1,662 of NW_025558563.1, forward strand.
TATGATCAGCTCAAGTTTTCTCGTTAAATAATTTTATATATATATTTATATATATATTTTTTAAATATATATTTATTAATGCACAACTATGTGAGTGTGTGTGTGTGTGTGTGTATCACGAAAATAAACACGTGATTAAAAATGTGACAGTGTCAGACCACGGAGGAAAATTGAAACAGGAATTTCCTCAAGTACTTTCGTATATTAATACATCTTCAGAAGGAGTGGTTTTACAGGTCAAGTACTGGACATAAATAGGCAGGAGAGAATGGTGGATTGAGGTGAGGTACAATGCGTGTACACTGCAGAGGGCCTATTGGCCCATCGAATGCAACTCCAATTCATAACCAACACACATATATTCCTGTAGACATATATTATTAAATATGACCCAAAAAGTAAGATTAATAATTATAACACGATTTTTCTCGATCTTTCTTATGTTTGTTTTCACTTTTGATGGTAATTGAAAAATCAATTCTCCAAAATTCATTTTTATTTCTAGTCTGACGTGACACTTGAACGCGTTTCGTAATAACTTATTACATTTTCAAAGACTTATAGTTTACACACACACAACTTTTACCTGCAAACACTAAACAGAGTTCTTACTATGCTATGATTTAAACAGCTTTCATTTTTCATTTTATACCCGCATTTCGGGTGAGGTGATATGTTACAACAGTTTTGGATGAGGTGAACAAAACTTTCAACACAGGATAGAACACGAAACAATGGGTATTGAAGGTAAGAATAGAAGTAATTGCAGAGGTCCTATTGGCCCATATTTCTTGATGCTTCTATATTGGAGCGGAGTCTTGAAGTGGGTAGAATATAGTTGTGCATTAATTGGCTGTTGATTGCTGGTGTTGACTTCTATAATTTAGGATAATTAAGAAACTAACAACGTTATATGGAGGAACTATGGCAATTCCACGACCAAGAGACGGCTTCCTGAACCATGCTGGAATCAACCTCACTGAGGACCAAGTCACTCTCCTAAATCTGGGTATAAACTGTCACGTTATGTCCAGACCAAGTGAGATGGCCCGGAAAGTGGAGTTGGAGATTCTGTTGGACGACATATTCGAACTCGAGACACAAAAGAAGGTCACCACCAAAGACACCTTACAAGCAGAACTTATTGCGGAAGGAGAAAAGAATCGAGGCAATTACAGAAGCACCATACTGTCCCCCGAGCTCAAAGCGGCAGCTAAGAGCCTTCGTGAGAACAAGGAGAAAGTCGTCGGGAGAGGTGACAAGTCGCCAATATACGTCATTCTTAAAAAAGACGAATATCTGGCGAAAATGAACCTCATACTCTCTGACCAAACTAAATTCCAAAGGGTAACGAAGGACACTACAGCCGAATTGAAAGCAAAGGTAAACAAATTGATCGAAACTGTGAACGCCAAGAAATCCGGACTACACCTGCCAAAGATTATTGGGGAATATAAACCTGGATACGCGTATGGAAATTTCAAGACACATAAGCCTGGAAACCCACTTCGGCCAATCATCAGCCAGATACCCACACCCACGTACAGACTGGCGAAACGACTCAATGGCTTGCGGACTCCTTATGTCCCTTGCGCCTTCAACCTGAAGTCTCCAAAGGAATTTGTTGACTTACTGCGGGGAACACGGGCCACAGGGATAAGAGCCTTGTTGGACGTAGAATCACTGTTTACCAACGTACCTGTGGATGAAACAATCGGGATAATAGCGGAGAGAGTGTATCGTGATCCAGCCTGTACTCCTCTTGACATACCAGAAAACATTCTAAGGAAACTACTCCAAGCTTGTACTAAAGAGGCACCCTTCTTGAGCCCGGATGGGCACATGTATAAGCAAGTAGATGGGGTCGCCATGGGTTCTCCCCTAGGTGTCCTGTTTGCGAACTTCTACATGGGTACCATCGAGCAAAAAGTCTTAGTCGACATGAACTTGAAACCGGCCATATACTGCAGGTATGTTGACGACATTTTTACACAGGTACCTGATGTCAGACATCTGCAGGAGCTGAAGGAGGCATTTGAGCAGAATTCTGTGTTGCGTTTCACTTACGAGATGGAGAAGGATGGGAAGCTGCCCTCTCTAGATGTAACAGTCATGGAAAGGAGCGGAGTTTTCCACACTGCAGTCTACACTAAGGAAACGAACATAGGAATGTGCCTAAATGCCAACAGCGACTGCCCAGACAGGTACAAGAGGAGTGTTGTTAACGCATATGTCGACCGTGCTCTCAGCCACAGCTCAGAATGGAAGCAAGTCGACGAAGAACTCTGTAGGGTAAGGCAGGTCCTAGTCAACAACGGCTTCTCCAATGGTTTCGTTGAAGACATCATAAGAAGGAAGGTGAAACACCATGCAACCTCTGAAGAGACAACTAACACAACACCTGTACCCCCTATTAGACTATTTTACAGGAACTTCTTTTCCACAGCTCATTAAACAGAGGAAAGGGTCCTGAAAGATATTGTTAATAGAAGCGTTATCCCTACAGACAAAAATCAGAAGATACAACTGACGATTTACGATAAAACCAAAAAAACGGCCAGCCTACTCATGAGAAACTCTCCAGACACAAAGCAGAACGCTTTAGAAGAGACCAAAAACGTCTATGCCTTCAAATGCCCTCTTGGGGACTGTAAGCCTCAAAAAACTCAGTATATAGGCAAGACAACAACATCTCTTTCCAGGCGATTAACGATGCATAAGCAACAGGGCTCCCTTAAGGAACATATAATCTCTTCCCACAACCAAACCATCACCAGAGAAATCTTAGCAAACAACACAGAAATCAACGACAGATACAGCGATAGCAGGCGGCTTGACATCTGCGAGGCACTACATATCAGGAAGTCAACACCAGCAATCAACAGCCAATTAATGCACAACTATATTCTACCCACTTCAAGACTCCGCACCGATACAGAAGCATCAAGAAATGTGGGCCAATAGGCCCTCTGCAATTACTTCCATTCTTACCTTCAATACCCATTGTTTCGTGTTCTATCCTGTGTTGGTGTGCTAGCCTCCCGCCTCTTGACTTTCCTTTGCTGTGCTAGCCTTCCACCTTTTGGCCTTCCTCTGCTGTGCTAGCCTTCCACGTCTTGGCCTTCCTCTGCTGTGCTAGCCTCCCATTCTTGGCCTTCCTCTGTTATGCCAGCCTCCCACCTCTTGGCCTTCCTTTGCTGTGCTAGCCTCCTACACTTGGCCTTTCTCTGGTGTGCTAGCCTCCCGCCTCTTGGCTTTCCTTTGCTGTGCAAGCCTTCCACCTTTTGCCTTCCTCTGCTATACCAGCCTCCCTGTTGGAAATTTCCAACACTGATACATTCCTTTTGTATCATAATACATCACTATTATATACTAAGTACAGTAACTATTAACTCTACTAACTGTAATGCTAAATTAAATTAATATTTCTCTATCTGCGCGTCATTTACTAAAATTCTCACGACATCGAGAAGCATATTTCGTCAGATAATGTCCAGCAGGACATAATTATTACCAATCTGTTAGAGAATTGAATAATATTCTCAACTTTTATCAGTATTCTTTATAAGATTTAATCTCTGATAATATTATGATTATGACTAGTGATCCAATAATCACGAGTTATTAACTTAAATTGTCACTATATAACAGTTTTATCTGTTATATCCAAACGCTATGGAGAAAATCGAAATTCTCTCCATTTCTCGATTAACACCATTTAACGAGAATGTAGATATTATTTAATTCCCTACAATTGCATCCCTGTTCTCATTAATGAATTGCGTAAGTATTAATGAATTACATGGAATTTTTTTTTCCGTCTTTACTAAATTCAATTGCGAATGCGTGGGAGAGGGTTGAGGGAAACAGAGGCTTAGCGACGCCATTACCATTGTTGGCTGAATAGCGACGCCACTAGAATTGCGGCACGAGCGTCCGGGGAGAAGCGAATTACCAACCACAACGCCAGGCCCTTGCTATTAATCGGCCTAGTAGCGATCTAAGGATTGCATCGGTGGACAACCAGCAGGTTAAGTTCTCTAGTATTATTTATATGAGATCTCTTTATAATTTTTACTGTGCACGTGTCCGTCGGTATATCACAAGACCTCCCCAAACACCAAGTACGTCTGCAAGGAATTAGTTCTATTCCTTCTATTGAATAGTGATGACACAATTTACCTGGCATAGACAATTTGTACATTTAGTTGGCATTTCAGCCTGTGTTGAAGTGGCCGTGGTCTCCTCACTTTCCCACGCCACGCTCGGGCACACGTGTTACAGCCAGTACCAGATGACGCCATCACGACTCTACATCTCCGTTCACTATCACAGCAAAGCAGCTGAATTATTTCAATTTAGTTTATTTTATTACGGGATGGTAGAGAACTAGTAGTCATTTAAGAATATAAATTTACATGATTTAAGAAATCTAGTACAATTTGGTAGCCTCGTGAACTTTAAATGAGAATGATTTCTTGTTTAACCATCATATAATATTCTTGCTACTAACCAATTTATTTAATGTTTATTTGTTTATACCTTAGTAAGAGTTACTAGTTTTAATCGAGGAAGAACCAGCCTCGATGAAGCGTTCTGGGAGTATTTTACTTCTGGTATTAACCCCCCATTTTGTGATGGACGGAAAGTTTATTTTCGAACATTAATTTAATTTACAGTCCATTAAAGTTTAAGTAGTAACTCTTAATAGTTATAGTATCCACAGGCACTGGTATTCAGTCCTTGTTTATTGTTCATTTATCTGTTTCCCTTTTCAGTAAAAATAGGGTGGTCCTTCAATTAATTTAACTTAATTAATTAAACATCAATTAATAAATAGAGAGTAAGCTTTCTTCCCAACACTCCCACCCCTTGGCCTTCCTCAGCTGTGCTAGCCTCCTACTCTAGGCCATCCTCTGCTATGCCAGCCTCTCACTCTTGGCCTTCCTCAGCTGTGCTAGCCTCCTACTCTAGGCCATCCTCTGCTATGCCAGCCTCTCACTCTTGGCCTTCCTCAGCTGTGCTAGCCTCCTACTCTAGGCCATCCTCTGCTATGCCAGCCTCTCACTCTTGGCCTTCCTCAGCTGTGCTAGCCTCCCACCTCTTTTCCTTCCTCAGCTGTGCTAGCCTCCCACCCCTTGGCCTTCCTCAGCTGTGCTAGCCTCCCACCTCTTTTCCTTCCTCAGCTGTGCTAGCCTCCCACCTCTTGGCCTTCCTCAGCTGTGCTAGCCTCCCACCTCTTGACCTTCCTCAGCTGTGCTAGCCTCCCACCTCTTGGCCTTCCTCAGCTGTGCTAGCCTCCCACCTCTTGACCTTCCTCAGCTGTGCTAGCCTCCCACCTCTTGACCTTCCTCAGCTGTGCTAGCCTCCCACCTCTTGGCCTTCCTCAGCTGTGCTAGCCTCCCACCTCTTGGCCTTCCTCAGCTGTGCTAGCCTCCCACCTCTTAGCCTTCCTCAGCTGTGCTAGCCTCCCACCTCTTGGCCTTCCTCTGTTATGCCAGCCTCTCACTCTTGGCCTGCCTCTGCTATGCCAGCCTCCCACCTCTTGGCCTGCCTCTGCTATGCCAGCCTCCCACTCTTGGCCTGCCTCTGCTATGCCAGCCTCCCACTCTTGGCCTTCCTCTGCTATGCCAGCCTCCCACCTCTTGGCCTTCCTCTGTTGTGCTAGTCTCCCACCTCATTGTGTTACGCTCTACAGAGCATCCTAACTTCCAACAAGAAAATGCCAGTGGTCAATGATCGTATATTTTTGGCGAAGTTTTAAAGTTGATCTCCCTTAAGCCAGACTCAAACAAAATTAATATCATGCTATTTTGGCTTAGTAAATAGTGTTTCTGCTTACCTTAATTTAAAAATTTATGCTCACCCACTCAAGTTAACTGTTCTTTCAATCTCCTTTAAAAATGTTAGTCGTCAGAAATTATGAGTTGACACCTATTCCAAGTTTCATCTCACATACTAGTGGCCATAGTAGAAACTGTTGCGAACCCGTTTCAATTTTCTGTAGTTTTGATTAGGGATATATGACTGATTCTATTATGGTTACCTCTTCTTTCTTGCAATATGGTAGTCATTGTTACCACTGCCCTAGTTATCACTCCTTACAGTTCCTGTTTAGAGAGTGAGGTTACATCTGCTTCTCCAAGCGTGAGTGATCATTGAGCCGGGTTTTCTTGCTTATAATTCCATCTACTTTACAGATGAACATGGGACTTGTGGATAAAGCTTTGGAAGTGGCAGGATTGAGTAGTGAAATATTGGGTAAGGGAATCATGGATATTTCATTGCAGGGAGTTGGTGATTGGGTAGGTCACCACGAGGATGCTCTGAGAATTGACAACCTCCTTGTTGACAGTCCGTTCTACCACGTTCTTGGATACTTCTGTGTTAAGTGTATTGTAGGAAACACAGTTTTGTGGTTCATGTACTCCTTAAAGAAGTTTATCAAGCTCCCGCCGGAAGATGTTGGGAAGAGATGATTTATGGAACTTACGGCAAGAGGTCCTGCGAGACTCAAGCTGGAGGACATGGGGTCCCTCTCTTCCTCTTGCCAGATATTTCTTTGGCAAAGTACTTAGTATTTTTGTAATATGTGTCGTTTTCATGGTCCCATTTATGACCATTATCCTTGCCTGCCAGCCAATCAAAATAATATATTTATATTTTCGGGATTAACCATTCAATATGAATATACATAATGACAACTTTCACCGCATCTATTACCCTTCGCTTTCCAGTTCCCATTCCCACAATCCTCCGGTTCCTTCAGAAACCGGAGGATTTTGACAGTACTTTTCTGATGGAAAGTACTGTCAAAAGAACAAACATTTTTGCTGACTTCTTTCTTAAAGCTGGTTGGTGGTCCCTAGTGCTGCCTTTATGGTGGCTGCCTGCATACCTAAGCTGGTTGGTGGTCCCTGGTGCTGCATGTATGGTGGCGGCCTGTATGGTTTCTGCCTGAAGACCTAAGCTGGTTGGTGGCCCCTAGTGCTGCCAGTATGGTGGCTGCCTGCATACCTAAGCTGGTTGGTGGTCCCTGGTGCTGCCAGTATGGTGGCTGCCTGCATACCTAAGCTGGTTGGTGGCCCCTAGTGCTGCCTGTATGGTGGCTGCCTGTATGGTGGCTGCCTGCATACCTAAGCTGGTTGGTGGCCCCTAGTGCTGCCTGTATGGTGGCTGCCTGCATACCTAAGCTGGTTGGTGGTCCCTGGTGCTGCCTGTATGGTGGCTGCCTGCATACCTAAGCTGGTTAGTGGTCCCTGGTGCTGCCTGTATGGTGGCTGCCTGTATGGTGGCTGCCTGCATATCTAAGCTGGTTGGTGGTCCCTGGTGCTGCCTGTATGGTGGCTGCCTGTATGGTGGCTGCCTGTATGGTGGCTGCCTGCATACCTAAGCTGGTTGGTGGTCCCTGGTGCTGCCTGTATGGTGGCTGCCTGCATACCTAAGCTGGTTGGTGGTCCCTAGTGCTGCCTGTATGGTGGCTGCCTGCATACCTAGGCTGGTTGGTGGCCCCTAGTGCTGCCTGTATAGTGGCTGCCTGCATACCTAAGCTGGTTGGTGGCCCCTAGTGCTGCCTGTATGGTGGCTGCCTGTATGGTGGCTGCCTGCATACCTAAGCTGGTTGGTGGCCCCTGGTGCTGCCGGTATGGTGGCTGCCTGCATACCTAAGCTGGTTGGTGGTCCCTGGTGCTGCATGTATGGTGGCGGCCTGTATGGTGGCTGCCTGCATACCTAAGCTGGTTGGTGGCCCCTGGTGCTGCCGGTATGGTGGCTGCCTGCATACCTAAGCTGGTTGGTGGTTCCTGGTGCTGCCTGAATACCTAAGCTGGTTGGTGGCCCCAGGTGCTGCCTGAATAGAGGCTGCCTGAGAACTAAAGCTGGTTGGTGGTCCCAGGTGCTGCCTGTATGGTTGCTGCCTGAATACCTAAGCCGGTTGGTGGCACCTAGGGCTGCCTGTATGGTGGCTGCCTGCATACCTAAGTTGGTTGGTGACACCTAGGGCTGCTTGTATGGTGGCTGCCTGCATACCTAACTTGGTTGGTAGCCCCAAGTGCTGCCTGCATAGAGGCTGCCTGCATACCAAAGCTGGTTAGAGGTCCCCGGTGATGCCTGTATGGTGTCTGCCTGCATACCTAAGCTTGTTCATAGTCCCTGGTGATGCCTGATTGGTGACTGCCTGCATACCTAAGCTGGTTGATAGTCCCTAGTGCTGCCTGTATGGTGGCTGCCTGCATATCTAAGCTGGTTAGTGGTCGCTAGTGCTGCCTGTATGGTGGCTGCCTGAATACCTAAGCTGGTGTGTGGCCCCCTAGTGCTGCCTGTATGGTGGCTGCCTGCATACCTAAGCTGGTTGGTGGTCGCTAGTGCTGCCAGTATGGTGGCTGCCTGCATACTTAAGCTGGTTGGTGGTCGCTAGTGCTGCCTGTATGGTGGCTGCCTGCATACCTAAGCTGGTTGGTGGCCCCTAGTGCTGCCTGTATGGTCGCTGCCTGCATACCTAAGCTGGTTGGTGGTCGCTAGTGCTGCCTGTATCGTGGCTGCCTGCATACCTAAGCTGGTTGGTGGTCACTAGTGCTGCCTGTATGGTGGCTGCCTGCATACCTAAGCTGGTTAGTGGTCGCTAGTACTGCCTGTATGGTGGCTGCCTGCATACCTAAGCTGGTTAGTGGTCGCTAGTACTGCCTGTAGAGTGGCTGCCTCCATACCTACTTCCGGCAATAATTTATTGACATTTGGCATGTGATCTTATGTCCACATATGTGAGCTCACTTGGAGAGGACCCCCTCACTTAACTCACCTGGAGAGGACCCCCACTGAGCTCACCTGTAGAGGATCCCTCAATGAACTCACCTGTAGGGGATCCCTCACTGACCTCACCTATAGAGGACCCCTCACTGAGCTCACCTGTAGAGGATCCCTCACTGAGCTCACCTGTAAAGGACCCCCCTCACTTAGCTCACCTATAGATTACCCCTCACTGAGCTCACCTGTAGAGGACCCCTCACTGAGCTCACCTGTAGAGGACCCCTCACTGAGCTCACCTGTAGAGGACCCCTCACTGAGCTCACCTGTAGAGAATCCCTCACTGAGCTTACCTTAGAGGATCCCTCACTGAGCTCACCTGTTAAGGACCCCCCTCACTTAGCTCACCTATAGAGGACCCCTCACTGAGCTCACCTGTAGAGGACTCCTCACTGAGCTCACCTGGAGAGGACCCCCTCACTGAGCTCACCTGTAGAAGATCCCTTAATGAGCTCACCTGTAGAGGACCCCCCTCACTGAGCTCACCTGTAGAGGACCCTCACTGAGTTCGTCTGTAGAGGATTCCTCACTGAGCTCACCTGTGGAGGATCCCTCACTGAGCTCACCTGTAAAGGACCCCCCTCACTTAGCTCACCTATAGATTACCCCTCACTGAGCTCACCTGTAGAGGACCCCTCACTGAGCTCACCTGTAGAGGACCCCTCACTGAGCTCACCTTTAGAGAATCCCTCACTGAGCTCACCTATAGAGGACCCCTCACTGAGCTCACCTGTAGAGGACCCCTCACTGAGCTCACCTGTAGAGGACCCCTCACTGAGCTCACCTGTAGAGGACCCCTCACTGAGCTCACCTGTAGAGGACCCCTCACTGAGCTCACCTTTAGAGAATCCCTCACTGAGCTCACCTATAGAGGACCCCTCACTGAGCTCACCTGTAGAGGACCCCTCACTGAGCTCACCTGTAGAGGATCCCTCACTGAGCTCACCTGTTAAGGACCCCCCTCACTTAGCTCACCTATAGAGGACCCCTCACTGAGCTCACCTGGAGAGAACCCCTCACTGAGCTCACTATACAGGATCTTTCAATGAGCTCACCTATGGAGGATCCCTCAATGAGCTCACCTATAGAGGATCCCTCAATGAGCAATCTCGTGTGATCTATTTAAGGAATGTATTGATTATTCTTTTAATATCTTTGTTTTCTCTGACTAACCTCAGCTCTGTCTCAAGATTGTTTATGAAGGTGAAGGAAGAGACAGGTCAGAAACGTGACAAATGTTTAAAAACATATTTTAGATAAAATGTTTTATGAGTTAAAATGGTAACAACTGAAGATAATTCAAGACCTTATGATGTGGCTTTTGTTTTAATTTTATAGATGAAGTATATCTGTTAACTCGTAATTTGTTTTGACTAAAACTGGAGTTTTCGTGCAGTTTTTTGTCGTTTTAGATTTTAAGTGAGGCATTAAAACCATTTTCCTTAATGAGATTTATATTTTAAAAGAGTTGCCGAAATTTTAGTTTAAAATTAGTAAAAAAAAATCTATAAAATCAATATAATTTATATAGCAACAAAGAAAGCAATTCAATAACTTTAACACAGGAAAAGCTAAGAAATGTTTACTTCTCTGTAAAAGAAATATAATATGACGACGTGTTAACTTTGAGGATAAAACATTGACATTAAGGATTTAAGCATTGACTAGTATTGGCCGAGACAATACATTAATTGGTGTCTTTAAGTCACAGCATTAACTGATGGCCTTTAAAAACAGTATTGACTGATGACTTCTTAAAATATAGTTGACTGGTGACCTCCAGGACCAGAGTTGACTGGTGACCTCCAGGACCAGTGTTGACTGGTGACCTCCAGGACCAGTGTTGACTGGTGACCTCCAGGACCAATGTTGACTGGTGACCTCCAGGACCAGAGTTGACTGGTGACCTCCAGCGCCAGTGTTGACTGGTGACCTCCAGGACCAGAGTTGACTGGTGACCTCCAGGACCAGTGTTGACTGGTGACCTCCAGGACCAGTGTTGACTGGTGACCTCCAGGACCAATGTTGACTGGTGACCTCCAGGACCAGAGTTGACTGGTGACCTCCAGCGCCAGTGTTGACTGGTGACCTCCAGGACCAGAGTTGACTGGTGACCTCCAGGACCAGTGTTGACTGATGACCTCAAGGACCAGAGTTGACTGGTGACCTCTAGGGCCAGTGTTGACTGGTGACCTCCAGGACCAGTGTTGACTGGTGACCTCTAGAGCCAGTGTTGACTGGTGACCTCCAGGACCAGATTTGACTGGTGACCTCCAGGACCAGAGTTGACTGGTGACCTCCAGGACCAGAGTTGACTGGTGACCTCCAGGACCAGTGTTGACTGATGACCTCCAGGACCAGAGTTGACTGGTGACCTCTAGGGCCAGTGTTGACTGGTGACCTCCAGGACCAGTGTTGACTGGTGACCTCTAGGACCAGTGTTGACTGGTGACCTCTAGGACCAATGTTGACTGGTGACCTCTAGGACCAGTGTTGACTGGTGACCTCCAGGACCAGTGTTGACTGGTGACCTCTAGGACCAGTGTTGACTGGTGACCTCCAGGACCAGAGTTGACTGGTGACCTCCAGGACCAGAGTTGACTGGTGACCTCCAGGACCAGAGTTGACTGGTGACCTCTAGGGCCAGTGTTGACTGATGACCTCCAGGACCAGAGTTGACTGGTGACCTCCAGGACCAGTGTTGACTGGTGACCTCTAGGACCAGTGTTGACTGGTGACCTCTAGGACCAATGTTGACTGGTGACCTCTAGGACCAGTGTTGACTGGTGACCTCCAGGACCAGTGTTGACTGGTGACCTCTAGGACCAGTGTTGACTGGTGACCTCCAGGACCAGAGTTGACTGGTGACCTCTAGGGCCAGAGTTGACTGGTGACCTCTAGGACCAGTGTTGACTGGTGACCTCCAGGACCAGTGTTGACTGGTGACCTCTAGGACCAGTGTTGACTGGTGACCTCTAGGACCAGTGTTGACTGGTGACCTCTAGGACCAGTGGTGACTGGTGACCTCCAGGACCAGTGTTGACTGGTGACCTCTAGGACCAGTGTTGACTGGTGACCTCCAGGACCAGAGTTGACTGGTGACCTCCAGGACCAGAGTTGACTGGTGACCTCCAGGACCAGAGTTGACTGGTGACCTCTAGGACCAATGTTGACTGGTGACCTCTAGGACCAGTGTTGACTGGTGACCTCCAGGACCAGAGTTGACTGGTGACCTCTAGGGCCAGTGTTGACTGGTGACCTCCAGGACCAGAGTTGACTGGTGACCTCTAGGGCCAGTGTTGACTGGTGACCTCCAGGACCAGTGTTGACTGGTGACCTCTAGGACCAGTGTTGACTGGTGACCTCCAGGACCAGAGTTGACTGGTGACCTCTATGACCAGTGTTGACTGGTGACCTCCAGGACCAGAGTTGACTGGTGACCTCTAGGGCCAGTGTTGACTGGTGACCTCCAGGACCAGAGTTGACTGGTGACCTCTAGGACCAGTGTTGACTGGTGACCTCCAGGACCAGTGTTGACTGGTGACCTCTAGAGCCAGTGTTGACTGGTGACCTCCAGGACCAGAGTTGACTGGTGACCTCCAGGACCAGAGTTGACTGGTGACCTCCAGGACCAGAGTTGACTGGTGACCTCCAGGACCAGTGTTGACTGATGACCTCCAGGACCAGAGTTGACTGGTGACCTCTAGGGCCAGTGTTGACTGGTGACCTCCAGGACCAGTGTTGACTGGTGACCTCTAGGACCAGTGTTGACTGGTGACCTCTAGGACCAATGTTGACTGGTGACCTCTAGGACCAGTGTTGACTGGTGACCTCCAGGACCAGTGTTGACTGGTGACCTCTAGGACCAGTGTTGACTGGTGACCTCCAGGACCAGAGTTGACTGGTGACCTCCAGGACCAGAGTTGACTGGTGACCTCCAGGACCAGAGTTGACTGGTGACCTCTAGGGCCAGTGTTGACTGATGATCTCCAGGACCAGAGTTGACTGGTGACCTCCAGGACCAGTGTTGACTGGTGACCTCTAGGACCAGTGTTGACTGGTGACCTCTAGGACCAATGTTGACTGGTGACCTCTAGGACCAGTGTTGACTGGTGACCTCCAGGACCAGTGTTGACTGGTGACCTCTAGGACCAGTGTTGACTGGTGACCTCCAGGACCAGAGTTGACTGGTGACCTCTAGGGCCAGAGTTGACTGGTGACCTCTAGGACCAGTGTTGACTGGTGACCTCCAGGACCAGTGTTGACTGGTGACCTCTAGGACCAGTGTTGACTGGTGACCTCTAGGACCAATGTTGACTGGTGACCTCTAGGACCAGTGTTGACTGGTGACCTCCAGGACCAGTGTTGACTGGTGACCTCTAGGACCAGTGTTGACTGGTGACCTCCAGGACCAGAGTTGACTGGTGACCTCCGGGACCAGAGTTGACTGGTGACCTCCAGGACCAGAGTTGACTGGTGACCTCTAGGGCCAGTGTTGGCTGATGACCTCCAGGACCAGAGTTGACTGGTGACCTCCAGGACCAGTGTTGACTAGTGACCTCTAGGACCAGTGTTGATTGGTGACCTCCAGGACCAGTGTTGACTGGTGACCTCTAGGGCCAGTGTTGACTGGTGACCTCCAGGACCAGTGTTGACTGGTGACCTCTAGGACCAGTGTTGACTGGTGACCTCTAGGACCAGTGTTGACTGGTGACCTCTAGGACCAGTGTTGACTGGTGACCTCTAGGACCAGTGTTGACTGGTGACCTCTAGGACCAGTGTTGACTGGTGACCTCTAGGACCAGTGTTGACTGGTGACCTCTAGGACCAGTGTTGACTGGTGACCTCTAGGACCAGTGTTGACTGGTGACCTCTAGGACCAGTGTTGACTGGTGACCTCTAGGACCAGTGTTGACTGGTGACCTCTAGGACCAGTGTTGACTGGTGACCTCTAGGACCAGTGTTGACTGGTGACCTCTAGGACCAGTGTTGACTGGTGACCTCTAGGACCAGTGTTGACTGGTGACCTCTAGGACCAGTGTTGACTGGTGACCTCTAGGACCAGTGTTGACTGGTGACCTCTAGGACCAGTGTTGACTGGTGACCTCTAGGACCAGTGTTGACTGGTGACCTCTAGGACCAGTGTTGACTGGTGACCTCTAGGACCAGTGTTGACTGGTGACCTCTAGGACCAGTGTTGACTGGTGACCTCTAGGACCAGTGTTGACTGGTGACCTCTAGGACCAGTGTTGACTGGTGACCTCTAGGACCAGTGTTGACTGGTGACCTCTAGGACCAGTGTTGACTGGTGACCTCTAGGACCAGTGTTGACTGGTGACCTCTAGGACCAGTGTTGACTGGTGACCTCTAGGACCAGTGTTGACTGGTGACCTCTAGGACCAGTGTTGACTGGTGACCTCTAGGACCAGTGTTGACTGGTGACCTCTAGGACCAGTGTTGACTGGTGACCTCTAGGACCAGTGTTGACTGGTGACCTCTAGGACCAGTGTTGACTGGTGACCTCTAGGACCAGTGTTGACTGGTGACCTCTAGGACCAGTGTTGACTGGTGACCTCTAGGACCAGTGTTGACTGGTGACCTCTAGGACCAGTGTTGACTGGTGACCTCTAGGACCAGTGTTGACTGGTGACCTCTAGGACCAGTGTTGACTGGTGACCTCTAGGACCAGTGTTGACTGGTGACCTCTAGGACCAGTGTTGACTGGTGACCTCTAGGACCAGTGTTGACTGGTGACCTCTAGGACCAGTGTTGACTGGTGACCTCTAGGACCAGTGTTGACTGGTGACCTCTAGGACCAGTGTTGACTGGTGACCTCTAGGACCAGTGTTGACTGGTGACCTCTAGGACCAGTGTTGACTGGTGACCTCTAGGACCAGTGTTGACTGGTGACCTCTAGGACCAGTGTTGACTGGTGACCTCTAGGACCAGTGTTGACTGGTGACCTCTAGGACCAGTGTTGACTGGTGACCTCTAGGACCAATGTTGACTGGTGACCTCTAGGACCAGTGTTGACTGGTGACCTCTAGGACCAGTGTTGACTGGTGACCTCTAGGACCAGTGTTGACTGGTGACCTCTAGGACCAGTGTTGACTGGTGACCTCTAGGACCAGTGTTGACTGGTGACCTCTAGGACCAGTGTTGACTGGTGACCTCTAGGACCAGTGTTGACTGGTGACCTCTAGGACCAGTGTTGACTGGTGACCTCTAGGACCAGTGTTGACTGGTGACCTCTAGGACCAGTGTTGACTGGTGACCTCTAGGACCAGTGTTGACTGGTGACCTCTAGGACCAGTGTTGACTGGTGACCTCTAGGACCAGTGTTGACTGGTGACCTCTAGGACCAGTGTTGACTGGTGACCTCTAGGACCAGTGTTGACTGGTGACCTCTAGGACCAGTGTTGACTGGTGACCTCTAGGACCAGTGTTGACTGGTGACCTCTAGGACCAGTGTTGACTGGTGACCTCTAGGACCAGTGTTGACTGGTGACCTCTAGGACCAGTGTTGACTGGTGACCTCTAGGACCAGTGTTGACTGGTGACCTCTAGGACCAGTGTTGACTGGTGACCTCTAGGACCAGTGTTGACTGGTGACCTCTAGGACCAGTGTTGACTGGTGACCTCTAGGACCAGTGTTGACTGGTGACCTCTAGGACCAGTGTTGACTGGTGACCTCTAGGACCAGTGTTGACTGGTGACCTCTAGGACCAGTGTTGACTGGTGACCTCTAGGACCAGTGTTGACTGGTGACCTCTAGGACCAGTGTTGACTGGTGACCTCTAGGACCAGTGTTGACTGGTGACCTCTAGGACCAGTGTTGACTGGTGACCTCTAGGACCAGTGTTGACTGGTGACCTCTAGGACCAGTGTTGACTGGTGACCTCTAGGACCAGTGTTGACTGGTGACCTCTAGGACCAGTGTTGACTGGTGACCTCTAGGACCAGTGTTGACTGGTGACCTCTAGGACCAGTGTTGACTGGTGACCTCTAGGACCAGTGTTGACTGGTGACCCCTAGGACCAGTGTTGACTGGTGACTAGGACCTAGCACCAGTGTTGACTGGTGACCCCTAGCACCAGTGTTGACTGGTGACCCCTAGCACCAGTGTTGACTGGTGACCCCTAGCACCAGTGTTGACTGGTGACCCCTAGCACCAGTGTTGACTGGTGACCCCTAGCACCAGTGTTGACTGGTGACCCCTAGCACCAGTGTTGACTGGTGACCCCTAGCACCAGTGTTGACTGGTGACCCCTAGCACCAGTGTTGACTGGTGACCCCTAGCACCAGTGTTGACTGGTGACCCCTAGCACCAGTGTTGACTGGTGACCCCTAGCACCAGTGTTGACTGGTGACCCCTAGCACCAGTGTTGACTGGTGACCCCTAGCACCAGTGTTGACTGGTGACCCCTAGCACCAGTGTTGACTGGTGACCCCTAGCACCAGTGTTGACTGGTGACCCCTAGCACCAGTGTTGACTGGTGACCCCTAGCACCAGTGTTGACTGGTGACCCCTAGCACCAGTGTTGACTGGTGACCCCTAGCACCAGTGTTGACTGGTGACCCCTAGCACCAGTGTTGACTGGTGACCCCTAGCACCAGTGTTGACTGGTGACCTCTAGCACCAGTGTTGACTGGTGACCCCTAGCACCAGTGTTGACTGGTGACCCCTAGCACCAGTGTTGACTGGTGACCCCTAGCACCAGTGTTGACTGGTGACCCCTAGCACCAGTGTTGACTGGTGACCCCTAGCACCAGTGTTGACTGGTGACCCCTAGCACCAGTGTTGACTGGTGACCCCTAGCACCAGTGTTGACTGGTGACCCCTAGCACCAGTGTTGACTGGTGACCCCTAGCACCAGTGTTGACTGGTGACCCCTAGCACCAGTGTTGACTGGTGACCCCTAGCACCAGTGTTGACTGGTGACCCCTAGCACCAGTGTTGACTGGTGACCCCTAGCACCAGTGTTGACTGGTGACCCCTAGCACCAGTGTTGACTGGTGACCCCTAGCACCAGTGTTGACTGGTGACCCCTAGCACCAGTGTTGACTGGTGACCCCTAGCACCAGTGTTGACTGGTGACCTCTAGCACCAGTGTTGACTGGTGACCTCTAGCACCAGTGTTGACTGGTGACCTCTAGCACCAGTGTTGACTGGTGACCTCTAGCACCAGTGTTGACTGGTGACCTCTAGCACCAGTGTTGACTGGTGACCTCTAGCACCAGTGTTGACTGGTGACCTCTAGCACCAGTGTTGACTGGTGACCTCTAGCACCAGTGTTGACTGGTGACCTCTAGCACCAGTGTTGACTGGTGACCTCTAGCACCAGTGTTGACTGGTGACCTCTAGCACCAGTGTTGACTGGTGACCTCTAGCACCAGTGTTGACTGGTGACCTCTAGCACCAGTGTTGACTGGTGACCTCTAGCACCAGTGTTGACTGGTGACCTCTAGCACCAGTGTTGACTGGTGACCTCTAGCACCAGTGTTGACTGGTGACCTCTAGCACCAGTGTTGACTGGTGACCTCTAGCACCAGTGTTGACTGGTGACCTCTAGCACCAGTGTTGACTGGTGACCTCTAGCACCAGTGTTGACTGGTGACCTCTAGCACCAGTGTTGACTGGTGACCTCTAGCACCAGTGTTGACTGGTGACCTCTAGCACCAGTGTTGACTGGTGACCTCTAGCACCAGTGTTGACTGGTGACCTCTAGCACCAGTGTTGACTGGTGACCTCTAGCACCAGTGTTGACTGGTGACCTCTAGCACCAGTGTTGACTGGTGACCTCTAGCACCAGTGTTGACTGGTGACCTCTAGCACCAGTGTTGACTGGTGACCTCTAGCACCAGTGTTGACTGGTGACCTCTAGCACCAGTGTTGACTGGTGACCTCTAGCACCAGTGTTGACTGGTGACCTCTAGCACCAGTGTTGACTGGTGACCTCTAGGACCAGTGTTGACTGGTGACCTCTAGGACCAGTGTTGACTGGTGACCTCCAGGACCAGTGTTGACTGGTGACCACCAGGCCCAATGTTGACTGGTGACCTCTAGGACCAGTGTTGACTGGTGACCTCTAGCACCAGTGTTGACTGGTGACCACTAGCACCAGTGTTGACTGGTGACCTCTAGCACCAGTGTTGACTGGTGACCTCTAGCACCAGTGTTGACTGGTGACCTCAAGCACCAGGAGGAACACAGCCAGAACATGGCCACCAATAAGGACCACAAACATTCCCTGTAATGTAAAAATGATTTGATTATTTAGGACGTTAATCTTCATCGTCTTCATACACATTAGTGTTCATGGTCGCTGTAATACAAATTTATATAGAGTCTGGAAAAGTATATATGTGTGTATACTTCACCCAGAGATTGGCGAGGGAGAGGGAGGTGCTGACGGTGATCTTGCTGGGAGGATGGACGCATGAAGTAGCGTTTGGAACACTGTCCTTGAACCACTGGTCGTACAGTCCCGCCTCAGACCACGACATAATCCTAGACGAGACAGTAACCAGGTTATTCTAGAGATAAACATGTTGCCCTTGTCCTTGAATATGTCAGGAGACAGTAATCAGGTTAGGAACCAGTAACCTAGATACTCGAGCGATGAACACATGTTACTTTTGTCCTTGAACATATCAAGGGACAGTTACCTGGCGACACTAGATAGTGACACATGATACCCTTGTTCATCAACATCTCAAAAGACAGTAACTTGGTTACACGAAAGATGAATAAGTTTCACTTGTCATTGAACATGTCAGGAGGCAGAAACCAAGTTACTCGAAAGATGAACACATGTTAACCCTGTCCTTGAACATATTAGGAGAAAGTTACCTGTCTGCACTAGATATGAACGCATGACACCCATATCCATAAATATGTCAGGAGACAGTATACAGGTTTCCCGAGAGATGAACAAATGTTACCCTTCTCATTGAACATGTCAGAAGGCAGAAACTAGGTTACTCTCGAGATGAACCCACGTTACCCTTGTCCTTGAACGTGTCAGGAGACAGGTACTTCATATTGGGACGGGTTTGTGTGATATCTCTATCACCTCTTGTCTGTCATGTTGGGTACCCTTGGTTACACGAGAAATGAACATGTTACCCTTGTCTTTGAACATTTTAGGAGACAATTACCTGGTTACACGAGAGATGAATATGTTACCCATGAGCTTGAACATGCCAGGAAACACTCTTCTTACTCTTCTTCAACATACCAGGAGACAGTTACCAAGTTTCACGAGAGATAAACATGTCATCCTTGTCCTTGAACATGTCAGAAGACAGTAACCTGATTACTCGAGAGATTAACACATTACTCTTCTCCTTGAACATATCAAGGAGACTGTTTGGACACCTAATTCGGATCCCAATAAGATAGGCAACATCACCAGAGCCCATTTGGGTCCCTGGATTCAGTCCCCAAGCTAATTTGTTTTATTGACTCCAATTGTTTAAATTCGACCAAGAGGCCTAGAAAGCCTAATAGAAAGCACTCCATGGTTATTTCACAGAGGGATCAGGATGATATGGGTATAGTGAATATGCTCGAATCCTTCCCTGAGTCAGACCCACCCCAGCCGATGGTGGTCATTGCTGGCTCTTTTGGTAAGGTTGAGTGGGGCTTCATATTGGGACAGGTTTGTGTAATGTCTCCATCACCTCTTGGTGGTCATGTTGGGTAACAGTGTATCCAGAGCGTGTAACGTGATGGTGTTTCATCGGTCATTACTAACATGAAAAAGGTGGCGCTTCATTGGCTATTACTGATAGTGGAAGAAGGTGGTGCTTCGTCGGCCATTACCTTTAGAGACAAGCCTGTGGCATCTAGGCCACATGCTTGTCGAGGCCACGAGGTGATTCAAGTAATGAAACTTACTTGAATCGGTAATTGCAAATACAATTCGTCTTCACCTTGAAAAACATAAATTAATAAATGATTAACAATATGGTTTTACAAATGGCCACTCATGTTTAACAAATTTGCTATCATTTTATTCCAGCATAGTTGAGGCAGTTGATAGTGGTATAGTTTGTGATGTTGTGTACCTTGACTTTAGTAAAGCTTTTGATACAGTGCCACATGAAAGACTGACTAAAAAGATAGACTCATGGTATTAGGGTTGCTGTATTAAGTTGGATTAGGGCATGGCTATACAAAAGGAAACAGAGTTATTATAAGTGTGGGTTAAGTAAGAGTGGGAAAATGTTGTAAGTGGAGTACCTCAATGCTGTGTCCAGGGACCTCTGTTATTTATAAAATATATAAATGATTTAGATTCAGGTTTGAGCAGCAATATTTGTAAATTTGCCGATGATACAAAAATCGAGAGGGAAATAATCACGGAAAATGACTCACTATCACTTCAAGACGATCTAAATAGGAGTTTTGAAATGGTCAAAATTTCAATGGTCAAAAATGGTCAATTTGAAATGGCAGATGCAGTGTAATGCTGATAAATGTAAGGTTTTGAGGCTAGGTAATGATGATAGAGTTGTCGGAAATCCAACACATAACATGTTAATTTACTATAGTTAAGTATTGCCCAAACTTTAAGGAGAATGGGTCTGTGACGTCATCATAACAACAAACATTATATGCACATGACGTCTTCTTAAACCACCAGTTTAAGCATTTAAATTAATAGAAAACTCTTATCTATGTTTTAACTTATTGAAGCATACCATAAAACTACAGGCTACTTTGTTATTGTTAAATAAACTCAGAATATTGGGGAAAAATATTATTGGAACGGATAGACACGAAACCTGTGGGGAAGCGGGGAGTCTTGCTCAGACTGATCGAACTCAAAGGGACACGAGACCTGTACTCCTTGAGGTGGCAACACGCAACACAAATGATAGACTATACTATCACACAGTGTAATGTTCCAGCAACCTCTACAACAACGGGACAGAGCTGAGTATCCGTCTTACCAATTATCTATAGCATGAGTTCGCCATTATATGTTAAGTGGGGCTTAACCCCAAACCAACGGCCAGATTCACGAAGCATTTACCCAAGCACTTACGAACCTGTCCATCTTTTCTCAATCTTTGTCGGTTTTGTTTACAATTATTAAACAGTTAATAAGCTCCGAAGCACCAGGAGGCTGTTTATAACAATAACAACAGTTGATGGGGAAGTTTTCATGCTTGTAAACTGTTTAATAAATGTAACCAAAGCCATCAAAGATTGAGGAAAGCTGTACACGTTCGTAAGTACTTGCATAACTGCATCGTGAATCTAGCCCCAAGTGAGTAGTTTTTTACTCAGTATTACACTTCATCTCATATGTCATCCCTTTACTTTATACGTTAATGCAGCCATTAGAGCCTATAATCAGGCCATATCAATCACATAGCTGAGGCTCTCTTTTTAAGTTGTATACAAATATAATAATCATATTGTGTAGTTATAACCAAAGCAGCCTGTTTGTTCCCACCATATGTGGTATAAACTATGTATATGAAGTTAACAGTAAATATTTATGGCTTATTATATCACCACCAATTGTAAGATAAGTTGAGTATATTTACAAAGCCCCACCTATGTTTTAAAGTAAATTCTAGCACAGTAAATTCAAATTTGTTTACGTTACATACAGTCAAAACAAAATAATTAAACAAAGCACATACTGCCTGCAGGATTTCCCCACAAGAGTTACAAGATACAAGCTTACGAAATAAGATACGAGTTGGAAATATCCAACACTTATTCATCATTTTTAGTACTTCAATAAATCATCCATGTACTAACAACAGTAATTTACTAATATTACTAACTTGTAGATTAACCATATTAATTCCTTTCCTCCCGCATAATTATATCACCAAATCTTTCCTACTTCATGACATGGTTGCGTCTCAGCAGAGAGAAAGATAACATCTACATTTCTGAGAATTAAGTTCTATTCTCACTTCGTATCAGTATTCTTTCCTAAGAATTATTGACTGATACTGCGTTAACCAGTGATCAAATAATATTGCGTTATTAGCTGAAGATTACAATATAACAGTACCTTCTGTTATCACAGATCAGCATGGAGGAACGAATTTCTCCATCCGCTTCTCGACTATATGAACTCCATTTCATATCCCTTATAACCAACCCCAGTCTTATTATCTCGCGTAGTTGAATAATTATTAGGAGAAGAGTTCTCTGTTTCAACTCTCTGTGCTTCTTTTGCCGCGCATGCGTTGGCGAGACTGACGAGAGAGGAGGAGAGAAGGCGGCCATATTTCCTGACCATAAGTGGTGTTCGGCGTTCGCGTAATTTTCCGGCCCGTATTGAGGAAGTTCTTGCAGCAGCAAGTGCCAGGGCACCAGAGTGGCTCCATCATCGGTCAAGCGGTCGTCTCGGCGAGCGTAATATTAAGTCCCATAACTATTTGTTTAACTGAGATCTCAAAGTAACAAATGCGTGGGTTGCTCGTCGGAAAGACACAGGGCCTCCTTATAACAAAAGTAAGTCCTATTTAGGACTGAGCCCTACCATTCAATCAGAAATAAGTGAATATTAACCATGGTATAGGCAGCGTTTACATATTAATTGTGTTTTCAGCTTGTGCCATAGCGACAAGAAGAGAGATAAGCTTCCCCTCCACACGTGTTGCAGGACCGCATGCTTCAACAAGGCTGTTGATGCGCCTCCTCTGACGCGTGCTCCTATCTCTGTAATATAGCTAAGGTGCTGTCATAATTATGAGTAGTGTTTACTAACATTTAGTTAATTCTTGATCGTCAATATAAGATCACTTTTATTTACTAACCATTTATGTGTTGCAATATAACATGTAAAAATATTTTGTATATCCTAATGGCTTAATTGATGTGAATTTGCATCCATTTCATTGTGCTAGTAACATAGTAATTTCTTAGTACTATTTCAACCCACCAAAGAGTGTGTGTGCGTCTGCTCATTAATTTAATTATAATATACAGTCCTCTTATTGTTCTCATATTATAGTATTAATTCTTAAGATCCATGAGCACTGATTCTTGGATTTATTTCAATATATTTACTCATTTCAATTTTTCCTTTTTTCATAAAAAGGGTGGTCCTTCTCAGCTATCGAATTGAGTACTGCTCAGTACTCACTTCCCCCTTCAGAGTAGGAGAGATTGCTGAAATAGAGGGAATACAGAGAACATATACGGCACGCATAGACGCAATAAAGCACCTAAATTATTGGGATCGTCTCAAAGCCCTCCAAATGTACTCACTAGAAAGAAGACGAGAGAGATATCAAATAATATACACCTGGAAGATACTGGAGGGCCAGGTCCCAAATCTACACAGTAAAATAACAACGTACTGGAGTGAACGACATGGAAGAAAATGTAGAATAGAACCAGTGAAGAGCAGAGGTGCCATAGGCACAATCAGAGAACACTGTATAAACATCAGAGGTCCGCGGTTGTTCAACGTCCTCCCAGCAAGCATAAGAAATTGCCGGAACAACCGTGGACATTTTCAAGAGGAAACTAGATTTATTCCTCCAAGGAGTGCCGGACCAACCGGGCTGTGGTGGGTATGTGGGCCTGCGGGCCGCTCCAAGCAACAGCCTGGTGGACCAAACTCTCACAAGTCGAGCCTGGCCTCGGGCCGGGCTTGGGGAGTAGAAGAACTCCCAGAACCCCATCAACCAGGTATCAACCAGGTATCAGCAGAGAGGGAGTAGTTGATGAGACTCCAAGTTTGTGGAAGGTACTGAGCGCTGTGGAAGAGCAGACCCTATAGTGAGGAGTTGGACCTCAACCTGTGAGAGGAGAAGCAATGGAGAAGAGTTTTCATGCTTTAGTGATACCAATGGTGAAGCACCATTGTTTATCAAGGAAGATTTCATGGTGTAGCAGCCACGAGCGCTGTAGAGGACCCTGGTAGAAGTGGTGAAGCACCACTGTTGCTCAAGGTGCAGCAGCCTGGAGGAGCTGTGGAGGATCCTGGTAGATAAACCCGGAAGAACCTGAAGATGTCAGGGTAGTGAACTTCCAGATGTAGAAGGGAAGTTCTGGTTGATTACTTATAGGGAGTTGGTAGAGTGTTTGGTTGTCATTAGCGTGCAAGGCGCAGTAAAAGGTGAGTGATTGTTTAACATTTTTGTGCCAAGGAGTACTTATACTGAAGTGTAGAGTTACAGTCGTAGGCTGGATTACTTGCAGAGACATACATATGTGTTCTAGGACTGATAGGGTGATCGATTGATCATTGTTGTATATCAAAGAACATTTATACTAATATTTATGTTATAGCATTTATACGCTGGTTTTCCTTGCACATGTTTATAGATATATATTCTCTTGCTGATAGTGTAAGATCGTGTTATAAGACTTGATCTACTTGAGGAGGTTGGTAGTATTAGGTGGTGAATCAGGAGATAGGATACCACTTGATAAGCAGATGATAGAGTTCTGATGGTGTTGGAGTGCAACCTGACTGAAATATTATAGAGTGTAGGATTCATTATTATTATTATTATTATTATTATTATTATTATTATTATTATTATATGTGTGTATGTATTGTGTATGTGCTTTGTCCAATAAATGTATTTAAATTTGCTGGTGTTTGCCCTTGTCCTAGTGAGGCTTCCCAGAAAGAAGGAAAGAAGAGAGAGAGAGAGAAAGAACCAAGAACCACAGCTGTGGACAGAGTAGAACGGAATAATAATAAGTCAAAGGGGATCGAGGAGATCATATTACATAAGGAGAGAGTGGGAAGTCACAGCGGCTCGAGTGGGTGTGTGCACGTGACAACGAGTCTAAGTACTGGAGCCGCATCCCCTAAACGTGTGACGTTGAGCCCCTCTCCAAGAGCCAGAAGCCCCCAGGGTGATCTCCTGGTAAAGTATTAGCACTCTACTGAGTTTTGGGTTGGGTTGTCCATAAAGAAGGATCAACAACAACACCAACCACAATAGTAATTGGGGGCCTCTCCGGGATAGTGAACTGACAAACCCACACCCTGTCCAAGAGTGGTTGCACACTTGTTGAAATAGAAAACTGTGTGACCGCATCTCTCTTGGGAAGACTTGACAAGATGGATAAGGTGCAAGCGTTTGTAAAGTCAGGCAAGCCTGAGGAATTGGAAGGTTGCACGAGGGCTAATAGTGGAAAAATGCGGTATCAGGTTGAAAGCATCTAAAGCAGAGGGGATGAAGTATGAGATCTTGAGGCAGTTGAGACAAGAGTGAAGCGCAAAACCAGGAGCCCAGAAAGGAGCTTGGTAGCATGTTCACAGAAAATGGTACCATCCGTTTTCTATGAGACGCCAGAGAGAGGAGGTAAACAAGAATACAGGACGCCCGCCAAGCTTGGTAGCTACTAGCCATGTAATCATATTAAGTATTAAAGTCAGTAACCAAGTCATGACTTTACATCAACCCTACAACCAAGACTTCCTCAGTAACACACAAACACCACATTGGCGACGAGGATGAACTGTGAACGCAGGTATTTGTTCAGTTTCAAACACAAGGGAGAAGCATGCTGCCTGGAGGAGGAAGAGAAGCTGTGAGCGCCATACCCGATGCTGTATGCTAACCGATGCTGTGTGCTAACCAATGCTGTGTGCTAAACGATGCTGTGTGCTAACCAATGCTGTGTGCTACCCAAGCTGTGTGCTACCCAAGCTGTGCTGAAGAAACTGTGTACTGAGGAATCTGCCGACGTTGTGTACGAAACGACGCTTTGATGTGTACAAAACCTGATGTTTTGGTTACGAAACGACGCTTCGTGCTACAAAATTCATCACACTGAACTGACTGCTGTACCAACTGCTGTACCAACTGCTGCACCAACTGCTGTACCAACTGCTGCTGTACCAACTGCTGTGCCAACTGCTGTGCTGCTGCTGTGAGTAGGAACAACACATGTACACAAGGGCTAGGTAAGAAGTCAGTTGCTGCTATATTGTGCACTGTTGTGAACTTTTGCATTAAAATGCTTGTGTGCTTTGCAAAATTAAAGTAATTACAGTGAATTCTTGACTAACATATACAGTGCAGTAAGTGTTTAATATTCTGAGGAACATTTAAGTGATAAGTTACATTTATTCAGTAAAAATGGCAAATATACCTCAGTTTCCTGCATTTGATCCTGACTGTGACCAGACAAACCTGTCACAGAGGTGGGTCAAATGGCTTAAAAGGTTTGAAAATTTGTTGATAGTTTCTGACATCAAAAGTGCTGAAAGAAAGCGTGCCTTTCTACTTCATTATGCAGGTGATAGAGTTTGTGACATCTTTGACACACTGAAAGACACTGGTGGTGCCAAAGATTATGACACTGCCAAAGCCAAACTAACAGAGCATTTCAAACCAAGGCAAAATACTGCTATGGAAATTATGCATTTCAGGAGAGCAAAACAACTCTCTAATGAAACTGTGGATCAATACCACACACGTCTGCAGGGTTTAGCAGCCCATTGTGAGTTTGCTGATGTTGACAAAGAAATCAAACAGCAAATAATTGAAACATGCACATCTACACGTCTCCGTCGAAGAGCTCTAGAACTTGTTGATGATGAAAGTTCTCTTACCAAGATACTGGATATTGCTCGTCGAATGGAAGATGCTGCACGTGATGCTCGTGTCATGGAGTGCAGTGCCAATAACGGTTCTGCCACTGTTACTAACAGTGATGAGGTACGTAAGGTTCAGGGAGGACACCGTGATCAAAGAAGATATCATGGCAAACCTAACAGTAAATTTAGCCGAGAACCACGTCACAACTGGGGTCAAGGAACAAGGCTCAAGCAGTCACAACGACCCACATCAGAGGGTGTCAACAATAAATGTTACAATTGTGGAGGAGACTACCCACACCAAGATAATGTTTGTCCTGCTCAAGGTAAGAAGTGCTATGAGTGTGGAAAACTAGGTCATTTTGGTGCTATGTGTCGTTCTGCACTAAAGAAACCACAGTCAA
This sequence comes from Procambarus clarkii, assembly GCF_020424385.1. Taxonomy (NCBI): domain Eukaryota; kingdom Metazoa; phylum Arthropoda; class Malacostraca; order Decapoda; family Cambaridae; genus Procambarus; species Procambarus clarkii. The sequence continues at coordinate 28,420 of NW_025558563.1, forward strand.
TGAATAAAAGCACTGTACGAGGATCAGGTCATAGGGGTCGAGGTGGTAAACACAATATTGCACCTCATATCCAGAATGTTAATAATGTACAAGACAACATTTCATTACAACCAGTCTCAGATGACAGTGAATGTGATTATACTTATGGAGTACAAGCAATCACAGAATGGAATGATCTTCCAAACAACCCAGAGACATGTGTATACATTGCTGGTATTTGTCTCAAGGTTCTCATTGACACTGGATCAAACATTGACACCATTGCTGAGTGCCACTATGAAAAATTTAAAAAACAGTTCCCAAAGCTTGAGAACTATAATGGCAAAGCCACTGCCTATGCTTCAAAGGTAGCCTTGCCAGTGATTGGAACTTTCACTGCAGAGATTAAGTCAAAGAATGCAATGCTCATTACTACATTCCATGTTGTTAGGAATGCAAAGGAGTCTTTACTCAGTTACAAGACTTCAACCAAATTGGGGCTACTTCAGCTTTCTAATGCTGTAGCAGTGGAATCTGCAAACAATGTTGATGGTATTGTTGCTGAATTTTCTGATCGATTTAAATCCATAGGTTGTTATACTGATAGCAAAGTACATCTGCATATCAACCCAGATGTAATTCCAGTTGCCCAACCACATCGCCGACAACCATTCCATACTCGCAAGAAAGTCGATGCCGAACTGGATAGGCTGATAGAACTAGATATCATTGAACCAGTAACAGGCCCAACACCATGGGTAAGCCCAATTGTCACTCCACCAAAGCCGAAGAATCCAGATGAGATACGCATTTGTGTGGACATGCGTGTTCCCAACAAGGCAATAATGCGTGAACGCCATCCTACACCCACTGTAGATGATATGATCTACCGCTTGAATGGTGCAACTGTATTCAGCAAGTTAGATTTAAACAAGGGCTATCATCAGCTTGAACTTGATGATGAGAGTCGCTTCATCACAACGTTTACGACACATCGAGGTCTGTATAGGTACAAGCGCCTGAGTTTTGGTATTAACAGTGCTGCCGAGGTATTCCAGCACATCATCAGCCAGGTATTGCAAGACATACCTAATGCTGACAACATGTCTGATGACATCATTGTTTATGGCCGTACCCAAGCTGAACACGACAAAGCTCTTCGTGCAACATTGCAACGCTTACGAGAAAAGAATTTGACGTTAAGCCGAGCAAAGTGTGAGTTCAATCAACATAAAATTGAATTCTTTGGACATGTACTTAGTGACAAAGGTCTGTCTCCAGATCCTAAGAAAGTTGCAGATATCAAGAATGCTGCACCTCCTTCAACGTCCACTGAAGTACATAGTTTTCTGGGAATGGCAAACTACTGTTCTCGCTTCATTCCAGATTTTGCTACCATTACGAAGCCTCTACGTGAGCTCCTGAAGAAAAATGCATCATGGTACTGGAGCGATATCGAGCAAAATGCATTTGATGCTGTGAAAGATGCACTAGTAGAGAATGCGACTGCTGCATACTTTGATCCATCAATGGACACTGAGTTAACGGTGGATGCTAGTCCTGTTGGATTAGGTGCTGTTTTAGCCCAACACAAACCTGGTCAACCAGATTCCAGAGTAGTAATTGCCTACGCCAGCCGTTCTCTCACAGATGTTGAGCAACGATACAGTCAGACAGAGAAGGAAGCTCTTGCTCTTGTATGGGGCTGTGAACACTTCAATGTGTATCTGCTTGGTGCACCCTTCACCACGATAGTCACTGACCACAAACCGTTGGAGACCATCTTCAATAATCCAAAGTCCAAACCACCAGCTCGCATTGAGAGATGGGCTCTTCGTCTGCAACCATACAACTTTACGGTGAAATACAAGCCGGGTGCAGGCAATCCCGCTGATTACATCAGTCGACATCCTGCCAACAGTTTCACCATCACCAAGCATCAGCAAGTTGCCGAGGAATATGTACACTCTGTAACCTGTGATGCAGTCCCTAAGGCTCTTACTCTTGATGAAATCCGTACTGCAACCCTAGAGGACCCAACTCTGCAAGCAACAGTGGATGCATTGACTAAGAAAAAGTTTCCACGCATCCCACCCTCAGGAGTTGACCAAGATGCATTCAAAGCACTTGAACGCATCCAGACAGAATTAAGTGTTACGCAACAACGCGACACTGTGCTGCGAGGTACTCGTATCGTGATTCCAGCTGTTCTCCAGCAACGTGCTCTGAAGCTTGCACATCAAGGACACCAAGGTCTTGTTAGGACGAAACAGCTGCTACGAGAAAAGGTGTGGTTTCCTGGCATTGATCGTCAAGCAAAGGATATGCATGATGCCTGTGTCCCTTGCCAAGCTGCAGTGGATACTTCAAGACCAACACCTCTACAACCTTCACCACTACCTGCTGCACCATGGACGGAAGTATCAATGGACTTCTGCGGACCACTACCAACTGGAGAGTACTTGATGGTAGTCATTGATGATCACTCACGTTATCCAGAAGTAGAAATCATCAATTCCACATCTGCAAAGGCCGTCATCCCGAAACTTGACAAGATCTTTTCAAACTTTGGCATTCCTGAAGTTGTCAAGACGGACAATGGACCGCCATTCAATGGACAAGACTTTGTCAACTTTGCTGAGCATATTGGATTCAAACACCGCCGTGTGATGCCACTACATCCTCAAGCAAATGGAGAAGTTGAGAGATTCATGCAACCTCTCATGAAAGCGGTACGCTGTGCTCATGCCGAAGGACGATCCTGGAAACAAGCTATGTATGCTTTTCTCAGGAACTACCGTGCAACACCACATGGAACACTGGGCAAGTCGCCTGGCGAACTTTTATTTGGACGTCCTATGAGAATCGCACTACCCGTCATGCCAGCCGAGGTAACGGATAAACGTCTCGCTCAGAAGGATGCACTAGCCAAGGGCAAAATGAAAATTGCTCATGATCAACGTGCAAAGGAACAGTTCATAAAGGTTGGAGACACTGTTCTCGTTAAAAAGAAAAAAGAGGGAAAGTTAGATATGCCGTATGATACAAAACCATATAAAGTGATTAGTGTAAAAGGAACTATGGTAACAGCTAGTAATAGAGATCATAGTATAACACGTAATATGGCTTATTTCAAAGTGATTCCAACTAGTGTAGAAAATGATGAAGTGCAAAGTCGTGCAAAAGAAAAAGAAAAAAATAGTTATAACCCGACAAACAATTCATCAAGGGATGTTATTGCATTTAAGGACTCTCGTCCTAAACGTCATGTTAAACGCCCTACACGATTTGATGATTAATTGTGTTCCTATGTAATGAAAAGTATTTACTTATTATGCTAAACTAAATTTAATATTGTTTGAATAATGCAGATATCTCATTCAATATTTTGTAACTTTGTATTACAGTTTCTTTCATGTTTGTTTAACATTGCATATGTATTTTTAACATTGAAATCCTTTGTGGAAAAGATTAAGTTGTTTAAATTCTTTGTGTGCTTAATTAATGTTAAATGTATGCAGTATCTCTTGATATGGTAATAACTTACTTTGTGTCAATAACTTTGCTTTGTGCTACAAGCATGGTAGACATCCTGTATTCATTCTTTTTAAAGAAAAGGAGGGATGTCATGTTCACAGAAAATGGTACCATCCGTTTTCTATGTGCGGCGGCTGAGACGCCAGAGAGAGTGAAGGTAAAGAGAGCGTACAGGACGCCCGCCAAGCTTGGTAGCTACTAGTCATGTAATCATATTAAGTATTAAAGTCAGAGCATGACTTTACATCACCCTACAGGACGATGAAGTGATCCGCCAAGCTTGGTAGCTACTAGTCATGTAATCATATTAAGTATTAGAAAAAGAGAAAGCAAGACTAAGTCAGTAACCAACATAGAAGCGAATGACTTTACATCAACCCTACAGATGTTAGGGTTAGGGAGAAGGAACCAAGACTTTTCCTCAGTAACACACAAACACCACAGGATTATGCCACAGTAAAGAAAGACGATTCCAGAAATGGATTGAGGCTGCCAGAGTTAGATCTTACGCTGACCTGAAGCAATTGATGGTCATGGAGAAGTTCTTAGAAATGATGCATCCCGAAACAAAGTTCAAGATCCAAGGAGCGGGGGTAAAGGAAGTGAAAGATGCCGCAGATAGAGCACATATGATTACTGAAGCATACAAGAGCTTGAGGGAGAACAGAGTGAGAAGCGAGGTGAGACGCAGCAATAGCAGACATGGTGGAGTCTGGGGAGGAAGAAGTTTTGGGGAGCAGACAAGCAGACCAGCTAGTTTTAAGCCCCAGGAAGTAAAGTTGCTGAGTCTGCCTACTGGAGGTAAGCAGGAAAATAAAAATGTGCAGAGGAGACAAGAGTCCAATGAAGCTCCACAGAGTACGAGTAGTACGTCTGGCCCGAGGAACTCCAATACGAGTGGGCAGAGTCAGAGCCACTCGGGGGCGTATAGGAGAGATTTCTCCCAAATGAGGTGCTACAAGTGCAACAGATCAGGTCACATGATGCGCGATTGTCGGCAGGGCAAGAGAGTCGTGACCCTGACCACGTGTGATCTCCGGAAGAAGTACGTTGATGTACAACAAGACAAACCACAGAAGGTAGATTTGATGAACGAGCGGTATAGGCCGTTCATTAGTAAAAGTTGGGTAGGCATAAAGGGTCAACCCGAGGTGGAGGTTAGTATCCTCAGGGATACTGGAGCCAATCAGAGTTTGATTATGAGAGGCCTAATCGGAAACGATCGACTGTTAGCTGGCAGTAGGAGGATAAAGGTACATGAGTTGTTGTCTAAGAGTGACATGCCCGTGTGTACTGTCCAGTTGAAGTCAGATTATTTGTCGGTGGAGGTGATGTTGGGAGTGTGCCCCAACATACCTGTTCCAGGAGTCCAAGTGATCCTGGGGAATGACTTGTGTGGGTCCAAGGTGTTGCCAGAGCTGATAGTAAAAGCTGTGCCGGAGGAGTACCAGAAGGACCATGGTACGAGTGGGGGACACCGGACAAGGTATATCAAGCCAGCATCCTCGAAGGAGAAACAGAGGGCAATCAAGTCATTGTATACCCGGCCTGTGTAGTGACAGAGTCGGAAGTAGCCGCCGAGGTCGACACTGAAGATGATATGGCAGTGTCGACTCAACTAAGGGAGGAGGTCAACGTGGACATGTCTGGGCTGTTCGGTGAAGATCCAGCCCAGGAGAATGAGGATTCGAGGAGACAGGAAGTGAAGATGACCCTACCTGAAAGGTTCAGCATGAACCGAGCGGACCTGATTAGGGCACAGAAAGAGGAGTTTATAGACCTAATCAAGGAGGCGAAAGGGGGAAACTCATGTCTGGAGTCCCCCGTGTATTACTACATAGACAATGACGTACTAATGAGGAAGTGGCGACCGGACAAAGCCGGCGCAGATAAGGTATGGTTTTAGAAGCACAAAGTGTTAGTGCCGAAGGAATTTAGGGCGGCAGTGCTAGAACTAGCCCACTCCGTAGATATGGCATTGCACTTAGGGGTGAAGAAGACCTTAAATAAGGTGCAGGAGCACTTCTACTGGCCGAACGTGTGGAAGGATGTAAAGAAGTATTGTAGGACATGTTTGGCGTGCCAACGTGCAGGTAAGCTGGCTCCGGCTATACCAAAGGCACCTTTAAAGCCAATACCGGCATTTGGCGAGCCTTTTGAGAGAGTCTTGATAGACTGTGTAGGTCCGTTGCCAAGGACCAGAAGAGGCCACGAGTATTTACCGACCATAATGTGCACAGCCACCCGTTTCCCCGAAGCGATCCCCCTATGAAGAGTGACGTCGAGAGCCGTTCTGGATAGACTACAGAACTACATTGCGTGGGTAGGAATGCCCAAGGTTATCCAGACGGACCAGGGGAGTGTCTTCCAGTCGAAGTTGTTTAGGGAAACTGTGAAAGGATGGAAGGTAGGACAAGTGCGCTCGTCACCGTATCACCCTCAGTCGCAGGGAACATTGGAACGTTTCCATGGAACGCTAAAGAGCTTGTTGAGGATATACTGCGTTGAGGAAGGGAGTAGTTGGGACGAGGTATGCCTTCAGATTAGTTAAGACTCAGAGGTATGCCTTCAGATTAGTCCCAGAACTGAGAGGTGTGAGTTACAAGGAAAGGCTAAGGGAGCTAAATCTTTCGTCCCTGGAAGACAGAAGAGTAAGGGGAGACATAATCATCACTTATACAATTCTCAGAGGACTTGACAGGGTGGACAAAGACAAACTTTTTAACATGGGTCGAACACGAACAAGGGGGAAGAGAACTATCATCAGAAAAAGCCAAGCCATTATGACTAAATAGCACTGACAAGGGATCAGAATAAGGATTTGGGACGGAACCTTGAAGGAATGGTGCCCATCCACTTGGACGGTCGGTGATTGAACGCCGACCCGCATGAAGCCAGACCGTCGCTCTATCGTCCAACCCAAGTGGTTGGGGGGTGGGGTGAACAAGGAGACACAGGTGAAAACTGAGTTCCCAAATGAGTCACAGAGAAATTAGAAATATTTTTTTTTCAGTGACAAATTAGTTATCAAATGGAATGTTTTAGGCACTGAAGTGGTGGAGGCATACTCCGTACACAGTTTCAAATGTGCACATGATTGAGCCCAATAGGCCCAGGAATCTGTTCACCAGTTGTTTACCAGTTGAGAGGCGGGACCAAAGAGCCAAAACTC